>JAQPPZ010009481.1:0-27488 GCA_028583015.1 Wollemia nobilis
ATCAGCCATTGATGAGGCCTGAAAATGCCTTATTTTTACACTATGTTTGACTTCCATATTACTAAAAATGACAAAGTTAAATGCCAAATAGTTAATTAGAATATATATTTGTTAAGTGTTTGCATGATTTTATGTTTGGAACATTATACCCCTATTTTGACTATTTTTAGCATTTTCTGCACTATTTTAGTTGATTAAGTAGCAAATAAAAACTATAGTAAAATTACATTGCGATGGCATGAACAGATTCCTCTTATCAAGAACTACAACTTTACTTTTTTAAGCAAGTCAATCTGAGCTGAAGATGAAAAGTTATGAAGGTTTCATTATGTTCATGTAGAAGTTTGTAGTAGCAAAACTATAATGTCATTTTTAAAGTAATAAATTATAGTTCTTTTGTCAGATTTTGTTCTGATTTTAAATTAGTTAAGGAGTGTTTTTCACCTCCTTCTATATCAGGAAGTATGGGCCCACTTTCAGATCTAGAAGGAGGGATTTTATGGCAAGTTTTAATCTATAATTTTCTTTGCAGCAAAATTAATAGATTGCTTGCCAGATTTCATTTTCTTGTTTTTATTTTGTATGATGTGATTGATGATTTCTATTATTTTGTGTACAACATTTATGTGTGTGTCAGCTGAAAAATTAAATTAAAAATTTATTTCTTGTTTCCTTTGCTTTCCATGTTCTATTATTTTTATGTTTTAGCAGCTTTCAATTTCCAACAGATTTCATTTTGCTATCAATTCCTATAGTAGAAGCTTAACAACATTTTGTGGTAGGGCATTGACAGGTGTTTCATTTCCAACCATCACTTCCATTCTACAATAGTAAACTAGGTTGCAATTTTGCAAGTGTAATTTGGGATTTCATTTCAACAACATTTCAATTTAGCAATTTCAATTCTGTTATTTCAATTCTGCAAAAGTAGATTGAATTTCAATTCAGCAATTTCAATTCACACAATTGTAGTTAACTTTAATTTTCTAAACTTAGAATTAGTTTTTATTTCTTGCAAGTTTTTGTTCTGTATATTAGGTTTAGTGTAACACCAAAAGGCTAAACCAAATATGTTTCATCTAATAATTGCTTAAAATATGAATGCTTGAATTGTACTCTACCCTAACCTTCTATCGTAGATAGCCTTGGAAACCACCTTGGATTGATAAATAATTGAGATTAAATGATGAGACTCAATGACACTCATCATTTGGCATCGTTTCCAGGGATCATACTGTTGTTAGAAGGTAAAAGTAGACAAATAATTATTATTGTGCTATGTTATGAAGTTCAGAGTAAAATATGAATGCAATAGCTAGTATAAATAATAATTATTGATAGTTGCATTTCAGTCCATTTAAAAAATAAGCAACCGTAGGGAGGTGATATTCACACTTGGGGTTTAAATTGCCTATGTTTGAAATTCTTGATAAAAATTGAAAGAATTCATCATCCTCATTATCAAGAAACATAAGATCTCTTAAAATATTTAGAAGAGCCATCTGCTAGTACTGCCCTTTTTATATCCATATCATCAGGGTAGTATAAAAAATTTGTACTAGGTGTTGGGAAGATATCATGGTAGATATACAAGACTATCCCTTGAACAAAATACCCATATCAGCTATCTGTAACATTTTTTCACAAGGACATATCACTGATGAATGCCATTTACTTCCATAACTTAGAGATGCAAAATCTATTACCTAGTCTGATTTCTTCTCAAAGAGAGATCCCAACAACAAAAAATAGGGAAAGTAAATCAACCACCACCTTCAGCCCAACCTGTGGCCAATATGAATAATACAAGATAGACAACCCCTGTCTATGTAAGCTGAATCTATTAAAAAAAAAGCACAAAAATTTTGCACAACCAAAATAGGAGTTTAAAACTTAACGATGATCCTAGAGTTTTACATTATTACTTAAATATTGTTAGGATTTTATCGTGCTAAATCGTAACCTAGAAATTATTAGCCTACACAGACAATAGTTGATCTCATTAGAGGTGATCCTACCTAAAAAGTAGTTGATCTACTAAAGTTGTACACTTCTTATCTTATTGTGCAAACCAAAAATATTTCTTTTTATCCCAACCTATGATCAGTCTAAATAATACAGGATAGGCATCCCCTGTCTATGTAGCTGAATCTGGTATAAAGAAAATTGTAGGAAATATTATTGACTGCAACAACATCCAACTGTGTTCAAAAAATAACTTACTTGAGCTTGAAGAGATAAAAGTCAATAGAGATACACAAAAACCCTTTAGTCCAAACACATAAATCAACCTTGGATAAAGGAGAAAAACTAGAAAATCAGCACATGGAAAATTTACTTTCATTAAGTATAAATTTTGTCCTCCTAAGAATGAAACAAACTGAAGTACAACCAAGAAAATTCTTGAACATTATTGGTCGGTTGACTTATGAACAAAAAACAAAATTTTTTGCTATTTTAAAACAATATTTCAATCCCTTTGCATGGAATTACAAGGGTATGTCAATATTTCATCTTGATGTATACACTTAACATACTTGAGAATTGGCATTGAATTGTTTCAAGTATAGATTGACAAAATTTTGTGGATTAGGAGGCATGTACAAACACTTGATTGAAGAAATTTTTAGATATGAAGCAGTGTTTCTTTCTTCCATTGGTGATTCACAGAGGAATTTAGTGGTGAATGAATATTTCTTTTGGGTATAACATGCACCATTAACTAAGAAGGAGTTCTTGAGGTGAACAATTGGATGTACACAGAATGGAGGAGAATTTCTCTTCCATGTCAGATTCAAAGTGATGATAAAAGATTGACAAAAAAAAAAGAGAAATACAAAAAAATAAAAAAAAAAATAATATTGATTGTGAACTTCCTTCATGGGCACAAGAAAGACAAGAGAAAAATCTGAAAAAGAGGGAAAAGAAAAAAGAAAAGAGGAAAAAGAGAAAAAAAAAATTAGCAAAAGGCATGTCCCACAAAATGGGGGTACATGAGGATAAGCATCAATTTCAGCATGGAGGAGGAAAAATGTAGTCAACACTTCATTTCCAGTAATAAGGAGTTAAATGATGACATAAGCAGATTCTTACTACTCATCTAGAAAGGAAGGTTGCATCATTGTTACAGATTTTAACAGAAAAAGTTGGTGTTTTCATACAAATATTGACATGTTTTTGTAGAATAAGGATTTATTATTATCCAAATAAGAGTGAGAGAAATTATCTCTCACTGTAGCCTCATGAGAGATACTCTTTTATTGAGGCACTTGAAAAAAAATGAAAAAAGAAAAAAAAAATGACAGAAGTTGGTTGAAAACCAAAAATGGTAGCCTCTTATGATGAAAAAAAAGAGAAAAAAAAAATGAATAATTCAGTAGTGAAAACCTTCTTGAGGCACTGCTGAGTTGGCTTGCATAAAAATTAGTTTTTCGACATCCATTGTCTTGTTGATCCACCCATAATTGTTCCACCATTGTACAAATCTCACACTGCTCATGTGAATATTTATGTTTTCAGATAGCTTGCTAACAATCATCAGAAGCAGCTTGTAAGGTGCATAATTAATTTTCATGACAATAAGGTATGTGTTTCTTGCATTTAAGTCATAGTAAGCATTTAGAATTTAATGTATGATAATTGGTATTTGGCATAAACTATTCATACAATATTGGTAAGTTGGAAATGGAACATGATCAAAATGTCAAGAAACACCCCTTTTGCCCTTGGTTCCATGAGAATTTCAAAACTGTATAAAAACTTGATTTTGGGACAGACATGGCATAAATTCTATCTCAATTAGTAGGGCAGGTTTCTGAAGTAGGATTGCAAGTTTATCTCCTAATTTTCTTATAAATTTGAGGAATAAAATATGGAAAATGCACCTAAAGATTCAGTTTTACTACTACTGCAATAAAATAGCAATCTACAAAATGAAGAATAACATCTAAACAAAAGGATAGAGAGGGGATTTTTGATGTTATGGAGGCTTATACACACTAGATATGGGTCCTCAATAGAATCTGTAGATAAATTTTGCATGAGGTCATTTCTACATTTTATGATGCATCTTCAAAATAAGCAGGATATATTCGAAATGAGCAGGATATCTTCGAAATGAGAAGGATATCTTCGAAATGAGCATAAACTATACCAGAATTGCTAAAAATGCTATAGAATAGCAAAAATAGTAGGGCACATCAAATATTAAGGTTCCTAAAGCTCAAAATCATCTCACCACAAGTAGTCCATCCCTCCAAAAAGATTCAAATTCAAATTTTATGTCAATTTTACTTCAAAAATGCAAAAATAACAAAATAGACATGGATTAAACAAAAGTATGGAAAATGAATTTTTGATATTATGGAATTCTTACACCCTAGAATATGGTTCCACAACATAATATGTAGCAAACATTTGAAAAATATGTCATTTATGCATTTTCTGATGCATCTTCGAAATGAGCAGGATATCTTCGGAATGAGCAGAAACTATACCAAAATTGTTTAAAATGCTACATAATAGCAAAAAAAAGTAGGGTACATAAAATATTGAGGTTCCTAAGGCTATACCACATGTAAGTACATCCCTCAAACATTTCAAAATCAAAATTTTATCAATTTTGTTCAAAATGTGCAAACAACAAAAATAAGCATTCAAGCTGAAATATTGTTAAGAACAAAAAATTCCACCAGTAGTAGTGCATCTGCCAAATATGGTTCTACAATAAGGCTATTGTAATATGAGTCACATGATACCAAGTCTTTAAGAGGTACCTTGCAGCACTAAAACTTGTAGAAGGGTAGAAAAAGAGTTAAAATTGCAGTAATTGCAGAAATTGCAATATTGAAGGATGAAAGTGTAGAAGTAAAAAAGTTGCAAGTTGCAAATGAAAAAAAATGCAAGAAAAAAAAAGAGTAGAATACAAAAAATTGAAAAAAAATGCAAGAAAAAAAAAATTTGCAAGGTTGCAGAAAATTGAAATACATGTGCTTAAATTGCAAAATACTTGGTGTAGTGCAGCAGGGAGAAATTTATGAAGTAGCAAAGGGCAAAGGATATTTTTCACAAAGATAAAAACAACATATTACTATGGCCTACTAGGATGCATGAGGGCATGCATCAGTTCAAGATGGGGGGAATGGTGAGGCCTGAAAATGCTTCATTTTAACACTATGTTTGACTTCCATATTACTAAACATGACAAATTTAAATGCCAAATAGTTAATTAGAATATATATTTGTTAAGTGTTTGCATGATTTTATGTTTGGAACATTATACCCCTATTTTGACTATTTTCAACATTTTATGCACTATTTCAGTTGATTAAGTAGCAAATAAAAACTATAGTAAAATTACATTGTGATGGCATGAACAGATTCCTCTTATCAAGAACTACAACTTTTATTTTTTAAGCAAGTCAATCTGAGCTGTAGATAAAAAGTTATGAAGGTTTCATTATGTTCATGCCTTTGTCTTTTTTGGAGTTGTTAACAGGTACAAATCTGCATTAATGGTGACATTGGCAAATCTACTGGGAATGATCCAAAGTTATTTAAGGTACCAAATTCATACCCATGGTACTTCATAGTACAAATAACACATGACCCAAATTTGAAGGTATATGGACAAGTAATAATGAAGTTATGGGGCCTACAAAATGACAATTTCACACTTTTTGACAACTAGAAATTTTGGTGAAAATTTGTGTTAGAGGCCAACTTGACAGTGATGCTGGAAGCAACTCTTAAATATTTAAGAGTTGAAAATTGAACCAAGTGTAGTTAATAAAACCAAGAACACATGGATACAATTTGATATACATTGGAGTTATGAGGAACAATTTATGATCACTCCAAAAGGGTAGTTGGGCATGTTTTGACAGCTAGAAAACAGGATTTTCCATACAAATTGTAGCAAGTTGACATTGAATGGCAAGGCATGGAATTCACACATGGAGAAGGATAAAATCTATTGCAATCAGTTTTTGAGAGATAAAACGCTTGAGAAAAGCATCTAAGATAACTTGAAGACCACACAGTTAGTCAATCCGAAGATATTCGGATTGAGTAGACATCTTCAGATTGACAAAATGAAGTTTCTTTGGATTGAGCCAGTTATCTTTGGATTGAAAACAAAAAGTACTTTTTGAATTTTTTATTTTTTTTTGATGATGGAAAAATGGAAATAAGGTTGAGAAGGTTAAGAGAAAATATCCCCCAACTTTCTTTGTCGTCCTTACCATCTAGAAGCCACCATTCATGGGGAAAGATCAATTGATCCTCTTCTAGGATAAAACCAAGAAATGTTGTAGCATAATAGGAATTGATCTGCAAGATAGAAATAGTATATTTTATATTTGTAAATAAATCTTATTCATCTATAAAAGGATAGCTCTCATGTCGGTTGAGCTTAAGGAGAATAAGTAATAGAAAAATAGATAGTTTTTAGCTTTGTAACAGTTTGTAGTAGCAGAAATGTAATATCATTTTCAGCGTGATAAATTATTATTTTTTGTTAGATTTTGTTTTGATTTTAAATTAGTTAAGGAGTGTTTTTCACCTCCTACTAGATCAAGAAGTATGGGCCCACTTTCAGATCTAGAAGGAGGGATTTTATGGTAGGTTTTAATATGTAATTTTGCTACAGAAAAATTAATAGATTGTTTGTCAGATTTTATTTTCTTGTTTGTATTTTGTATTATGTGATTGATGTTTTCTATTATGTTTGTGTACAAAATTTATGTGTGTGTCAGCTAAAAAATTAGATTAAAAATTTATTTCTTGTTTCCTTTGCTTTCCATGTTCTGTTATTTTTATGTTTTAGCAGCTTTCAATTTCCAGTAGATTTCATTTTGCTGTCAATTCCTATAGCAGAAGCTTGATGACCTTTTGTGATAGGGCAATGACAGGTGTTTCATTTCCAAGCATCACTTTCATTCTACAATAGTAAACTAGGTTTCAATTTTGTAAGTGTAATTTAGGATTTCATTTCAACAACATTTCAATTTAGCAATTTCAATTTCGTTATTTCAATTATGCAAAAGTAGATTAGATTTCAATTCAATAATTTTAATTCATGCAATTGTAGTTAACTTTAATTTCTAAACTTAGAATTAGTTTTTATTTCTTGTAAGTTTTTGTTCTGCAGATTAGGTTTAGTGTGACACCAAAAGGCTAAACCAAATCTATTTCACCCAATAATTGTTTGAAATTTGAATGCATGAATTGTACTCTACCCTAACCTTCTATCATAGATAGCCTTGGACACCACCCTAGATTGATAAATCATTGAGATTAAATGATGAGACTCAATGAAACTCATCAACCATCTCCAAAATTTGAGCCTCAATATGATGAAGATTCAATCCTTGAGTTAGACAACCAAAATGAAGAACCTATACTTCAAACACCAACTCAAAGTCCTGTCACACGCATTACTCCTTCCATAATTCCAACATGGGCCTGTATAATTGTTCAAGAGGCCACTCCTTACATCCAAAATCTTCCATCATCTAGATTAAGCAACTCTATGGGTTTTGGTCTTGTCTGTCAATCTTTTTGCATAGATCCTCAATCCTTCAAAGAAGCAATTGGTATAAAATAATGGAAATATGCCATGGAAAATGAATTTTCTTCCTTAATAAAAAAAAACTTGGGATCTAGTACCTCTACCTAAAGGAAGGAAATTGGTTCACTGTAAATGGATTTGCAAAACTAAGTATGGACCTGATGGCAAAATCAACAAACACAAAGCTCACTTGGTAGCTAAAGGTTTTTCATAGATTGAAGGCATTGATTATTCTAAAACCTTTATACCAGTTGCAAAAATGGATTCTGTTAGATTGGTTCTTGCACTTGCTACTTCCCATAAATAGTAAATTTTTCAAATGGATGTTAAAAGTGCTTTCTTGCATGGAAAATTAAAGGAGGAAATATTCATGGAACAACATGCTGGATTCATTCAGGACTCCTCCCTTGTTTGCAAACTAAGGACATATCTATATGGTCTCAAAAATGTTCCTAGATCTTGGTATGAAAAAATGGACTCCTTCCTTCTTTCCTCAGGTTTTTCAAATTGTGAGTCTGATCCCATAGTCTACATTTGGATAGATGAAGAAAAAATCACCATACTTGTTCTCTATGTTGATGATCTACTACTCACTAGTAGTGACATTTCTCACATCTAGACTATCAAAGACTCTCTCTATGAGAAATTTGAGATGGCTGATATAGGTTTAGCTCATTACTTCCTCAGGATTTAGATAACTCAAATAGATGTAGGAATTTCATTATATCAATAAAAATATACTCTAGACCTTCTTCAATGGTTTAAGATGATTGATTATAAACCATCTTCAACACCTTTTCACACTGAAGTCACTCTAAATACTTCCTGCAAATCCCCTCTATGTGATGGCATGCTATACAAACAACTTGTAGGAAATCTATTCTACCTCACTCATACTCACCCAAATATTCCATATGTTATTGGCTTAATATCTAGATTCTCACATCAACATCATTTCAGCCATTGGCAAGCAACAAAAAGAATCCTCCTCTACTTGCAAGGAACTACTCACTTTGGGATCTTATATGAGAGAGGATTCATAGATATCATTGGTTTCATAGATTCTGATTGGGAAGGTTCAATTGAAGATAGATGTTCCACTTTTGGCTATGTTTTTTGTCTTGGTTCTTCACCTATTGCTTGGTCATGCAAAAAACAACAATTAGTAGCATTATCATCTATAGAGGCTGAATACAGAGTAGATGTTTTGGCTAGTCAGGAGGCCCTTTGGATTTAATAGATACTAAGGGAATTTGGCTTTTTCCATGACAAATATATTACCCTTTGGTGTGATAATCATAGCATAATTCACATTGCCCACAATCCAGTTGAACATCAGCGCACCAAGAACATTGAGATTCACATGCACTTCATTCAGCATCATATACAGAGAGGGGATATTCACTTGGACTACATTCCAACATAAAATCAAATTGCAGACATCTTCACCAAATCCTTTCCTTCTACTAGTTACATTCAATTACGATAGAAACTTGGGGTTAGGTAGATGCATTAGAAGGGTACATAGAGGTTTTTACCTCTCCCGTATTCTTACTTTTTTTTCTTGGAATATGGTTTTTCCCATGAGGTTTTTCACCATATATCCTTTATACATTGTAAATGAGTACCTCATCAGGCCTAGTTGTTGGGACTCATTATTTTTTTTAATGTTCAATAGAGGATAATCTTTGTAATCCAAAGACATGCCTCATTTTGTTTCTTTTTTTTTAAGATGGTTTTTTCCCATGAGGTTTTTTTACCATCTCCTCAATAATATTTTTGTAAATGAGTACATTATCAGGCCTTGTTGTCAGGAATCATCTCACATTCACCCCTAGTATCACTTAAGTGGGGTGTTAGAATAAATATGTATTCTCTTAATTTGTACTAGGATAGACTTACTTGAGTTACCACTCTTTCATGAGTCAAGTGAACTCTCAATTTACATTAGTTCATACTTGTTGAGTTTTTGTAATCCAATGGCTCTCAATGATCAAATTTGCTATTTATACAAATTTTATCCCATGGAACAATCAATCAGTTTTATTCTTCTCTTCAAACTTTTGTAATGCTTTGCATATCTACTCTTGGAAAATTCTAATAGAAATGCGATCCACTTTTCTTCTTTAATTTGGTCTTCTTTTAGCATTTTTTTGTTTTCACCCTTCTCATGGTGCTTTTATATTTTTTGTATGTGAAGAACACAAGCTTATACTGAGAGGGGGGGTGAATAGTATAAGACTTCTTTTTAATTTTTCCTTTATACTTCAAAACAATAAAATAATATACCCAAAGAAATATCAAACCAATGCACAATATCATCCACAAAGTGACACCAATTTTAACGTGGTTCACCCAGAAGGCCTGGGCTACGTCCACAAAACTTTTCTCTAAAAGTTATTTCAAAGTTCTTTGGGAAACCTTCCTAATTACAATGTTTATGAGCCTCGACCCAAAGGAGACACCTTCCCCCTATCTAAATTTATGAGCCTCTACTCAAAGGAGATACCTTCCCCTCTGCTCTGGAAATGATCCCTCAGAATATCAACAGCCTCTACCTCTTGCCAACACATGGAACTCCTTTCCATCGAAGACCTCCTATCCTCAATGCTTAGCCTAAGAGACCTCTACCTTCTATGATCACATCCATAGTAGTTCAGCTACCTGTACCAAACAAAGTCAGTCGATCTAGTACAAGTCTTCCTCTGTCTGTCAGATCTGTCCAACTCTTTGAACAAATCAATCCTCTGCACACAAGCCTTCTCAAATACTTGCCAAATATGTCATTAGGTTCTTCTCAAAGAACCAACGCACATTTGTCCTCAAGTTCTCTGATAGAACTCTCAAAAACTTAGATCATAATTCATCTACTAGGACCTATCCAAATATGCTCACAAGTCCCCACCGGAACCTCTCCAAAACCTGCTCACAAGTCCCCATCGAAACCTGTCCAAAACCTCAGCAAGCTCACCAAAAAAACTTGCTTAGCATGAACCCACAAAGAGAATTGTTAGAGACCCAATGTGATTCATAAACCTCATAGAAGCATAAAGAGAATTTTTAGAGACTCAATATGTTCTATACTTAACTCCCAATATCAATCTCAAATCTCATAGAAACATAAAGATAATTGTTAGAGACCCAGTATGTTCTATACTTAACTCACAATCTCAATCTCAACTCAATATAAATATTAAAAGAATAAGATAGATGTAGTATAATTTTCTCAAGAATATGAAACACAACCCAACAATTGCCAACCATGCAATATCTCATATAGCAATGATACTCATATTCTTTTTACCAACAATTAGGATTTCAACAACAATGCTCATCAAACAAGGTTTAGTCAACCAACACCATTCAACTCAACATCAACCTTGAAGCATTTAACCAATCATCACAAGAAAAGGAAACAAATAGAAATCCTTTTCCCTCCAAAGATATTTGAACAAAATAGCCACCAATGCAATATCATCAAATGTAAAGAATAACTTGCTCAAATCAACTCAATGGAGTAAACCCAATATCATGTATCAAGTAAAGCACTAACTTGATCAAAAAAACGTCTATGGAAGCAACTCAACCATAAATATAAAAACAACCAACTAAGGGTTTCATCATCTCAATGCAAGTAGCAAGACTTACTAACATAAACCCTAGTGCAAAAATTCTTCCTCTTCCTCAACCAGAATTATGCATTCACCCAAACACTCATCAATGATTTTAATGCATAAACAATCTTCAATATCCAAAAAATAATATTTACACCAAAAATACCTAGTAGACAACCTTTTCACTCCAAACTCAATTTCAAAAAATATACCATCAACAACATACATGGAAGAAGTTGCCCATACCTTTACTTTGATGAATAAGGAGAACTCAAAATCTATCACAACACTAACTCTCAATTTGCCACCAATTAGAGTTAGCAACTATACAATAATACACAATAAAGATCCAAATTAACACCTTATTTCTCCAACTTAGTAAAAACCACCATAAGAGTAATACACATACAAAGTAAAACCTCTTTACACATTATTGCTCCACATAAACATTAAGCATCAATAAAATAATGTCAAAGCAAATATGATACCTTAACCTTATACCTCTCGCACATTTATAGCCGCTATCCTTTGCACACCGCAACCAAAAGAAATTCCCAACGAAGAGAATCGAACTCGACACCTCTATCGTCTAGTGCTTTCGCTTAAACGCCACCATCGTTGGGTCACAAGTGCCAAACAAAGAAATACAACATTGCCGTCTCTTTTATCTTCCTTTGATGCCAAGAATCTAGAAAGCATAAACGTCTTCCGCAAGCAACATGCAAACTTGTGAGCGCTGTCCAAAATGTAAGTCACTGAATGCTTGCATTAAACATCTCATAGCACATTCTGGAAAAATGCAGTTTAGGTGCAATTGCCAATCCACTACCGTCAAGCAAAAAGGTAAGGATGTAGCCCAAGCTCAAATTTGAATATGCCAAGCACGGTTTCCAAGACATAGAACAAGCACGATTCAAAGACGTCAACCGAAGATTCGAAGACACAAAGCATTGTTCAAAAGAATAGAGAAAATGCAAAATCGTAGATGCCAAGCACAAATCAAAAGATACAGAGCAAACCGCACATTGCAGATGTCAAAAATCGGTGGGTCTAACTTTAGAAAAACATCCCCACTTATATAGCCATTTCTCCTTAATTTTTGACATTAGTGCTCCTCCAACGATGGCAACATATTGGCGAAAGAATTCTTTTTCCTTCCATCGCTTAAGGGTTGAAATACCCTTTAATAATAATTAAGATAATAATAATTATTAATTTATTAATAATAAATTAAATTTGGACCTTTGACAAAGGTTTGAGTTAATTTAATTATTAATAATAAACATGGACCTTTGCATTAAGTTAAGCTTGGTTTTAATAAAAACCCTTAATGAGTCCAAATGGTTTTAAGAAAAACCTTTAACCTTGTCACCATGGTTTTAATAAAAACCCTTTAACATAATGAAGCTTCTCAAGATATTCTTGACATCACACTCTTTTGATATCAACACAAAAATGCCTTTTGACATCAATGACAACTTATACATTTGAGCAAAGGCAATGTACCCAAAGTACCCAAAATTGCCAACAATCTCCCCCTTTGTCGTTGATGGCAAACCTTTACTGAAAACACTTCTCAAGAGCCAAAACTAAAACCAACTGAAACAAATTGTGCTAACAACTGAGAATCTTCCTTTGAAGTTTTGCTCCCCTTGACATGAAACTTTCCTCTTCACTTTGAAGCTCTCCCCCTTACTCATATCTCTCTCCCTTTGTCATCAATGGCAAAGGGCCACCTTTGAGGCTCGAGACTAAGAATTAGCTTCTTAGCTTAGTCCCTCCCCCACCTCTTGATGAGGTGATTAATTCTGGGGTGGGAGTAAAACTCCCATTAGGCATTGATCATCATCAGTGTCTATAACTTCCTTGCCGAGCCTTCTCTTGAACTCTTTGTCCATATTCCTGTTCCTTTCACTATTGTTGTTCTTGTTCTCATCCCTGTTTTTATCCATGCCTTGATCCTTGGACCTGATCATGCCACTGTTCCTATTCTAGTATTCTGGAATTTTAGCTCTACACTATCTGACTGTGTGACCTTCATTGTTGCACTTATAACAAGTAACAATGTTATTTATTTTAGGCATACCTATTCTTTGAATCCACCAGTTCTGACCAAACCTGTTCCTGTTATTTGCCTTGCAATAAACTGCCTTGTGCCCAAACTATTGACAAGAGTAGTAATACCCTTGAAAGTAACTAGCACTTCTAAAACTATTATTTACCTTCTTCACTTGAGCCATGTAGTATGAAGCCATGTGACCAAACCTATGATAAGCAAAACATCTGCCTTGAAACTTTCCTTTATTTGACCTCTTGGGTCCTGAAAACTTCTTTTCATTCTGAATTCTATTTTTTGTTTCTATGCATCTATCATTCAAGGACTCATGATCTGAAATACTTTCCCCATCAGAACTCTCTTCCTTTTGGAGTCTCTTATTAGACTCTCCAACTTGTTCCTTGTGAGGCTTAACAAAACCAAGGCCTGTTTTATCTATTGTGTTTCTTTGACCTTTGATGAGAGACTTAACCTTTTTGGAGCTATCTTGAAACCTGTGAAGCTTATCCTTATACTCTTTAGTTTTCTCTTTCAAAGAAGCCATTTTCTATTCTAACTCACTATACTCAAGAACCTTAGACTCTAACTCATCCTTGAGTTCTTGTGTCTTAGCTATAGAGAAGTCAAGACTTTCTATAAGATCATCTCTCTCCATACAACATTCATCTAACTTATCCTTGAGTCTAGCATTCTTATTTCTTTTCGTTTTCAAAGCACTAATAAGTTTACCTTTAAGATCTACTTCATCTTCCTCTATATTTTTGTTTTTAGAATCATCAAAGCATTTTTCAGATTTCTTATCACTAGAGGTGCTACCCTTTTCAAAAACCATACATGCATCTTCCTTATAGTTTTCTGAAGCATCCTCATACATACTAGAAACCAAATCATTATTTGTGCAATCATCCTCAAGGTGACCAAAATTTCCACATCTAAGACATTTCATGATAATGAATCTATGTTTTGGTTCTTCCTCTTTTTCTAATATGAACAACATCTCATTTTCATTATCACTTGAAGAACTTTCACTATCACTACTAGAACACTTACTTGCTTTGTCTAGGTAGAAACTCTTCTTGTGTTTGTGAGAATACCTCTTTCCTTGATTGCTATGCTCATCTTTGTTTTTCCTATGATGCTTGTGCTTTTCAGAATCCTTGCTCTTACAGTCCTGTTTATCATCATCACTTTCATCCTTGGCAATAGTATAGTCAGTAGCATAATGACCTGTTTGGTGGTATTTTCACCCAATTGTGAAATTACACTCTTCCTTAGGATTTGGGTTCCAAATCCCCTCTTGCAAAGAAGTTAAACAACCAACTTCTCCAAGGTATCCGCTATATTAGCATTTGCATGTGTATTAGTAATCTCAAATAAATATATTCATTTTAAATGCTAGGAACACCTTAGTGATTGCAAGTAACTATAAACAATGGGCAATGTTGGTTTATTTTACCATGAAACTTTAGTGATTGTTCATTGAACCAAAATAAAGCAAATGTGAGTTGGCCCTCATATGACCATGATGTAGTGCCTTTATTCCTTTTATCTTGAGAGTTTTAAGGTAGATTTTATCTTCTTTATTAAGTCCAAATAATGGCTTCTTACCATGAATATAAAGATAGCTTTCAATATGATCGATAAACTATCCCTCTTTGGTGAAATGAATTTTCACAAAGAAGCAATAATTTATGGCCTTAGATAAAGGGCTTTAAATGTCACTTTAACTTATCCCTCTTAAATGAAATAAAATTTTCATCAAGATGAAAAATTAAGTGCTTTGAGGAAAATACCTTCAATATAATACTCAAATTACCCCTCTTTCGTAAAATTAGAATTTTTATTAAGAGATGGTAATTTTAGGCTCAAAATAAAAATTTGTGAAAATGCCATAAAACATAACTCCTTCAATGAAACTAGAATTTTCATGAAGGGGATGTCATCGTAGGCTCATGAGTGCAAAACAAAACTAAAAAAATGAAATTTGACCTTAAAATGGAAATTTTCTATTTTCGGATTTTTAAAATCTGTAACAAAACAACAACTTCGATGAATTTTTAAAAATACTAAACAACTTCGAAAATGAAATTTCAAAGTGCGTATTGGAAGTCTAAAGTATAACCTACGCAATGGTTAAATTATTTTTAGATTTTGAAAAATTTTAAATGTTTATTTTAATGCCTGAAAATAAGAAAAAATTCTGAAATTAAAATTTTTGAAAACAAAAAATTAAAAATTTGCATCAAAATAATTGCTGAAAATTCAACAATGCAAAAGCTCCTTCAGTTTGATAGCACCCCATCCTGCAAAACCAAATATGTGAGAACTTCGTACATGCAACCTAGCCTATTTGACCTATGAAACAAACACAATCAAAGTAAACTAGGTGCTGGCTCCTAGGGTTTAAAATAATTTCCAGATTGTAGACATTCACATGAAATAACCCAAAACAATGGCATAAATTTCACATACAAATCTGAAATTTGAAAGGAGAAACATAGAACAATTAAAATGAAGCATGCATAAAATTTCTCATCCTTTCTTGCTAACAAGGCCTGAAATTTCTAAAGAGAATCTTTAGCATTCAAATTATATTCCAAGTTTTACATATCTAAATCTGCCGCATTTGGCCATGCCAAAAAGTCCCCCCTTTTCAATATTTCGTCTTTGTTTTTAAAGAACTTCATAAAACCCTTCGTTTCATATTTTGCATGCACATTTCAAAGCCCCAAAAGTTGTTCATTTCCCTTTCGTAGGGTTTCGTCTCATTTCCTCCATCTGCACATTCGTTTCATCTTCCTTGCTTTTCCATGTGTATCTTTATTTTTAACTTTCGTGTCCCTTCTTCCTTTCTTCCATACGCAATACTCTGCAAATAATTAAAACCAACGTTAAAAAAAAAAAACAAAAACTTTACTTTACTTAAACTAACATGGAAAAATTAAAAATTAAAACTTAAAAAAAAACAAAAAAGCTAAAAAAATCCTACCACTACATACTACTTAAAGCTAAATAAAAAGTGTTTTAAAAGCTTTAAGAGCTATACGTGGCCACCATGAAATATATATATATATATATAATATCTTATCCCTTTTTTATTTTTATTTTTTGTTTTTATTTTATGTTCATTTGTTCAATATATATATATATATATATATATATATATATATATATATATATATATATATATATATATATATTATTTTTATTTATTTATCTTTTCTTTTTTCTTGTTTTTTTTATTTATTTATTTTTTTAATTCATTTTTTTTTAGTTTATTTATTTTTTTAAACATGAATTAACCCAAAAGTTAATGTTTGAATTATAAACACTTTAATAAACCTATTAAAAAAGAAAAATACAAAAACCACACCAAAATTTATCAAAAAAAAAATGTGGGTCCCCGAGCTTTGGGGCTAGTTGTGAAACAGTCACAACAAATGGCGACTCTGCTAGGAAATGCTCTTGAGCATTTCAATGAGAACCCAAAAAAAAAACTTGAAAACACACTTCAAAACTTTAACACAAGCATCAACAAGTATCCAAAGAATGCCAATAGATCAGAAATACATGAAACATTAGAATCGCTAAGCATCAGCTTGGTGTGTGCAGTGTGCTTCATTCCCTACCGTTTGAAACTCGATCAACATTCCATTGTCAGTTTTACTTATAATTTGTATGCAAGGCTATGAATGATTTGTGCAAGATTTGATACATGATGAAGATGCTAGAGATGTAACAACCTGCTTTATAAATGCTCAAACCTTCTAATATCATGGACAAACATATTAAAGATGTCAAACCCTCTTAAGACCAAATATATGTGTATTGAATTAATTTACTAGATCCCAAAGTTGGTTATGTGTCACTACCATCTTGAACCCATGTGCAAGTGTAAGTGAAATCAAAGCTTTGGGGAATAGGATTCTCAACCTAAGCGAGATGGGAATTTGACCCTATCCGTACAACTTTGATCTAGAGTTCATTACCTCATCTTGAACAAAATGATTTAACCTGTTATGGATGAAATGGTCAGGCTAGTCTATCCATATGAGCAATCAGTGGTCTTGTTTTTAGGCAAGACATGTTGCCACGCATGAGCATACTTAACCCCATAATCCATGACTTGGCATTCATTCATTATTTTCTCTCTTTTTTCTTTGGACCTTTGAGATGACTACCCATCCTTGCTAGGGACATGTAGTATGATCCCTCCAATCCAATATTAATATGAAATGGAGAATATTATATTTTATCTCTTGGACCTTGGGGATCACTACCCATCCTTTGCAGAGGACACGTAGTACAATCCTTCCAATCCAAGATTGAGATGAAATGGAAAAAATTAATTTACTTTTATTGCTTGGACCTTTGGGATGACTACCCATCCTTTGCAGAGGACATGTAGTACGATCCTTCCAATCCAAGCTTTATGATGAAAAAATGGAAGCTTTGGGGAATCATATTCTCAACCTAAGCAAGATGAGAATTATGTCCTATCCTTACTACTCCATGTAGGCCAAATCAGAGCTTTGGGGAGTTGGATCCTCAACCTAAGTTCGATGAGGATTTAACCCTATCCTTACTACTCTGGTTTTAGTCTTTAAGCTTGATGGAAGTGGTAAAAACCACTGTTTTAAGGATTATGTTGCATGATAGGACAAACATGAAATATTCTTTTCACCTCACCTTTTCATCCAAGTATGGTTTTGACCATTTTGCTCAAGATTCTTTTTAATGTGCATGGAATGTGCTTGGTTCAAGATAGTTTAGGCAGCAGTTCCCAACCTTAGGATCCTTTTAATACATGTTATGTAGTAATCCTAAGAGGATTCAATACCTTCTCAATAATTGCCCATGGAATGAAAATGTAACTGAGATGACATGTATATGCAATGTGGAATATGACATGAGATATGAATGCACTGCTTCTTTTGGAATATATCATCTATTTTACCATAATGTGCAAACTGACAACTTCATGCATCACAAGATTCAAATGATATTATTTAAATGTTTATGTTACTTGTGGAGCTTTCTACAATGCAATTCCAATGTTTCATATTCTCCTGATTTTAGGCATAAGTTGACATCTCAATTTTTTTTTTTTTATCAAAACAAACTAAACATGTCAAATGAAATCAAACACACAACTTAAATCCTAATCCAAATAGAAATCTCAAAATGAAACTTGAAAACACAAACCCAAACCAAAACCAAAATCTATACACAATATAGTACAAGATGATGCCAAGCTTGGACTATTACTTTCCTGGATCCCAAACATGATTAGAGCATTTCAAAAGACATATTTCATAATACACATGCCAAATGTTGTAGGAATCCAACAACAATAAGATCAAACCAAGCAATGCAACAAATTTCAACTTGCCATGTTCACCATACCAATTTGATTTAGTTCTATTAGCAACATCATAGGTGAGATTCAAATCAAATTGATTAGACAATGGTTGGTATTCAATTTTATTTTGTCTATTCTTTAAAGTGCAAGTTTCATCATTCCATTCATGATTTAGAAGTAGGCTTTCCTTTTCAAAAGTGAGATATTGCAAACAAGAGCCTATTTCTAAAAGTCTTGAATTCAAATTAGTTTTCGAGATTTTAAAGCAATCAAAATCAATCAAAGATTGACCAAGATTTGACATTTCATCATCAATGACATTAGCATCCAAAGGGACATCATGTAACCCATCACTTAAAATTTTTGTAGCTACTACCAAAGGTAAAAATTTCACCTTGTCATCCATACTCAACCCATCATGGTTAGAATTTACCACAACTTGATGAGTGTTAGTAACTTTTTCTTTTTTCTCATTGTCTTATTCATCATCCAATACCTGTTCAAAAACACCAAAGTTAGGCACCCAATTAAACATGTGTCCATATTTTTCAAAACAAGAGCCTAATTTTTCAAGATATGTGTCGCGTGACACCTTTCCCTGACCAATGGATTGAGTTGCCTCAAAATCCATATTTTCATTAGGATCATCAATAGTATCAAACCCACACCACTTAGGTTTTGTGATTTCATCATTTTGAGATGGCATAGACATTGTAGAAACAATAGGTGGATCAAGATTTTCGATTTCTTGCCCCTCAAGGGGAACAAAATCAATTGATTCTCCTTCTTTATCCATGGTAGTAGAATCATGATCCTTCTCCAACCTTTGATGAGATTGCAACCCTTTTTCCAAAACATTCTTAGATTGTATAGGACTTGTAATATCCTCATATGAAAGGGCAATTGTATTATCCTGCATATCAATAGGCACACAAATTTCATTAGCGGTTTTGGAGTGAGCATACTCTTCCCAAGAATCATAATGATCATCTTTCAAAATCAAATTGTGATGCTCAACTATTTCTTCATCATATTTTAATTCATCAACATGTTTCTCATCAAATTTATCTTCACCTTCCTTAGATGGTTCAATTACTTCCAAAATTGGGTTATTGCTTGTATTCAAATTGATAAGGCTATCATAATCCACATGTGTAACCCATGATTCACGTTTAACATAATTTGGAAGGTGTGAATTTTCTTGGCCATCATTTTCAACAATGTCATCCAACATGTCATCCGAAACAGATTCATCCTCGTAGAATTCATCTTTTGGTGAGTCAAGGGTTCCCAATCTATCACATGTTTCAATACTAGTTGGATCTAGTACTCCTCCCTTGCCTAAAATCATATTCTTATGAAAATCATTAAAATTTATTTTAGAACCATATTTTGAATCTAGATGAGTATTTTGAAGTTGATTCATACTTAAGAAATATGGTTGATCTTGCACAGTAGGTTGAGGATTTTGAAATTGATTGAAGCTTGGGAATGATGTGAGCGAAATATTCACACACGAGGAAAACAGGGGAAAGAGGTTTAAAGAGAAAATTAAATCCAAAACCCACACATAATTTTACAACTCAAGTGCTCAATTGCCATCTTGAGAAGGCTTGTGACAAAGATGGATTGAGGCACACCCGCAAAAGGAAAGAGCGTCAAGAGCATTGATGATAGGGGCCCCCCTCGAAGAACATAAAAGTCACTAATTGAGTATAAATCCAATAACCTTTCAAAAAAGATTTATCCAACTTAAGAAAAGATCTGCAGTAGGTTGAGGATTTTGAAATTGATTGAAGCTTGGGAATGATTGTTGAGTCTGAAATTGATTCACACTTGAACTTGGTTGAGGTGGATAAATCATTGGGTGGGTAAAGGAGGTATTAAATGATTGAAAATTATATGATCCAAAACCCACACCATAATTTTGACAACTCAATTGTTGCTCAATTGCCATTGCTTGAGTATAGGCTTGTGACAAAGATGTGATTTGAGGCATCCCTCGCAAATATGTGGAAATGAGCGGGTCAAGAGCATTGATGTATATTTGGAGAGCCCCTTCCTCTTGAAGAACATAAAATGTCACTAATTGAGTATATAATCCAAATAACCTTTCAAAAAATGATTTCACATTTTCACTTGGTCCTTTTTTAATAGTGAAAAACTGCTCATACATGCGAATTGAGTCAACTTGCTTTCTGTTGAATTGGTTAAGGAATGATACCTCTAACTAAGCCCAAGAAGTGATAGACCTTAAAGTTAAACATGTAAACCAATCATATGACACTTTGTCCAAGGTGTGAAGGAACATTTTACAAGCAACTTCATCATACCAACTTGTTAAGTTATTCACAACAAATTTGAATGCTTGAATATGTTTTTCTACAGTATTTGTCCCATTAGACAAAAATTGAGGAAGACATCTCTCACAACCAGTGGGAAAATAATGTTGAACTCCCAGTATGTTCAATGGGCTACCTGTCATCCATGGTGAAAACATAGCCATTAGTGAATCTTAAAGAATATAACTTTAATACCCAACAAAAAAAAATTATTATTATTATTATTATTATTATTTTAACATCAAATCAAAACCCATTATTCCTATATGAACAATCAAAGTGTTATGAAAATGCATAGCACTTCATGTCCTCCTTTTAACAGTACAAATTTGTATTGTTAAAAGAGGGCTAAAGATAATAACCAATAGGGCATGAAATATTCAAAATTTAAATCCCTATAGCATTTAAATCACACTGAAATAAACCTATTCATGCCCTCCTTCTAGCACCAATATGTTGAATGGTATTTTCACCCAATTGTGAAATTACACTCTTCCTTAGGATTTGGGTTCCAAATCCCCTCTTGCAAAGAAGTTAAACAACCAACTTCTCCAAGGTATCCGCTATATTAACATTTGCATATGTATTAGTAATCTCAAATAAATATATTCATTTTAAATGCTAGGAACACATTAGTGATTGCAAGTAACTGTAAACAAGGGGCAATGTTGGTTTATTTTACCATGAAACTTTAGTGATTGTTCATTGAACCAAAATAAAGCAAATGTGAGTTGGCCCTCATATGACCACGATGTAGTGCCTTTATTCCTTTTATCTTGAGAGTTTTAAGGTAGATTTTATCTTCTTTATTAAGTCCAAATAATGTCTTCTTACCATGAAGATAAAGATAGCTTTCAATATGATCGATAAACTATCCCTCTTTGGTGAAATGAATTCTCACAAAGACGCAATAATTTATGGCCTTAGATAAAGGGCTTTAAATGTCACTTTAACTTATCCCTCTTAAATGAAATCAAATTTTCATCAAGATGAACAATTAAGTGCTTTGAGGAAAATACCTTCAATATAATACTCAAATTACCCCTCTTCCGTAAAATTAGAATTTTTATAAAGAGATGATAATTTTAGGCTCAAAATAAAAATTTGTGAAAATGCCATAAAACATAACTCCTTTAATGAAACTAGAATTTTCATGAAGGGGATGTCATCGTAGGCTTATGAGTGCAAAACAAAACTGAAAAAATGAAATTTGACCTTAAAATGGAAATTTTCTATTTTCGGATTTTTAAAATCTATAACAAAACAACAACTTCGATGAATTTTTAAAAATACTAAACAACTCCGAAAATGAAATTTCAAAGTGCGTATTGGAAGTCTGAAGTATAACCTATGCAATGGTAAAATTATTTTTAGATTTTGAAATTTTTTAAATGTTTATTTTAATGCCTGAAAATAAGAAAAAATTCTGAAATTAAAATTTTTGAAAACAGAAAATTAAAAATTTGCATCAAAATAATTGCTGAAAATGCAGCAATGCAAAAGCTCCTTCAGTTTTGATAGCACCCCATCCTACAAAACCGAATATGTGAGAACTTCGTACATGCAACCTAGCCTATTTGACCTGCGAAACAAACACAATCAAAGTAAACTAGGTGCTAGCTCCTAGGGTTTAAAATAATTTCCAGATTGCAGACATTCACATGAAATAACCCAAAACAATGGCATAAATTTCACATACAAATCTGAAATTTGAAAGGAGAAACATAGAACAATTAAAATGAAGCATGCAAAAAATTTCTCATCCTTTCTTGCTAACAAGGCCTGAAATTTCTGAAGAGAAGCTTTAACATTCAAATTATATTCCAAGTTTTACATATCAAAATCTTCCGCATTTGGCCATGCCAAAAAGTCCCCCCTTTTCAATATTTCGTCTCTATTTTTAAAGAACTTCATAAAAACCCTTCGTTTCATATTTTGCAAGCACATTTCAAAGCCCCAAAAGCTGTTCATTTCCCTTTCGTAGGGTTTCGTTTCTCTGCACATTCGTTTCGTCTTCTTTGCTTTTCCACGCGTATCTTTATTTTTAACTTTCGCATCCCTTCTTCCTTTCTTCCATACGCAATACCCTGCAAATAATTAAAACCAACGTTAAAAAAAAAAAAACAAAAACTTTACTTTACTTAAACTAACATGGAAAAATTAAAAATTAAAACTTAAAAAAAAATAAAAAAGCTAAAAAAAAAATCTTACCACTACATACTACTTAAAGCTAAATAAAAAGTACTTTAAAAGCTTTAAGAGTTATACGTGGCCACCATGAAATATATATATATATATATATATATATATATATATATATATATATATATATATATATATATATATATATTATCCCTTTTTATTTTTATTTTTTTGTTTTTATTTTATGTTCATTTGTTTATATTATATATATATATATATATATATATATATATATATATATATATATATATATATATTATTTTTATTTATTTATCTTTTTTTTTTCTTTTTTTTTCTTGTTTTATTTATTTATTTATTTTTTGATTCTTTTTTTTTAGTTTATTTATTTTTTTAAACATGAATTAACCCAAAAGTTAATGTTTGAATTATAAACACTTTAATAAACCTATAAAAAAATAAAAAGACAAAAACCACACCAAAATTTATCAAAAAAAAATGTGGGTCCCCAAGCTTTGGGGCTAGTTGTGAAACAGTCACAACATGACCAAACTTTGCACAATTGAAACATCTTACGTTTTTCATATTTTTGTGCTTTCTAGAGAACTTGCCTTTCTTGCTGTAATATGCCTCTTCATCACTAGAAGACTCATCACTCTCTTGAAACTGTTTACCCTTAGATTTCTTGGTAGCCTTGAAAGCTGCCTCCTTCTTGAAATCAACCTTCACTTGAGTTCTCAACTCAAATGTTGCAAGTATACTATGGAGCTCATCCTTTTTCAACTTATCCAAATCTTTAGCTTCCTCAATAGCAGAAATATTTTCACTAAATATATTAGGAAGAGATCTTAAAATCTTATCACAAACATCATTTTCGGCAAGCTCAAGACCTAGGTCTTTCATGGAGTTAACAACCTCATCCATACGAAGCATGTAGTCACTAATATTTTCATCATCATTCATCTTGAGTTTTTCAAACATACCTTTGAAGTGTCTCAACTTTGCCTTTCTTACATTTGTATCACTTGTATGAACCACCTTCAATTGATTCCACATTTCACTAGTTGTCTTGCAATGAATCACTTTGGTGAGATCTGCTTTCTGTAAGCCTTTCAGGATTGCATTCATTGCTTTTGAATTGCTGTGATGTAGGAGTCTTTCTTCTTTAGTATAAGGACCATGTTCAGGAATAGTGTACTTATCTTCAATCACTTCCCAAACCTCATTCCCAAGTGCCATTAGATGAACCTTCATCCTTGCACTCCAAAGACAAAAATCTGACCCATCAAGAATAGGTGCTGCATTGCCACTTGAATGATCCATTGTGTTTTTTACTAGCTTTTCCTTCAAGCTATTAAAATTTTTGAAGGCACCCACTATGATACCAATTGAAGAACACAAGCTTATACTGAGAGGGGGGGTGAACCGTATAAGACTTCTTTTTACTTTTTCCTTTATACTTCAAAACAGTAAAGCAATATACCCAAAGAAATATCAAAACAATGCACAATATCATCCACAAAGTGACACCAATTTTAATGTGGTTCACCTAGAAGGCCTGGGCTACGTCCACAAAACATTTCTCTAAAAGTTATCCTAAAGTTCTTTGGGAAACCTTCCCAATTACAATGTTTATGAGCCTCGGCCTAAAGGAGACACCTTCCCCCAATATGAATTTATGAGCCTCTGCTCAAAGGAGATACCTTCCTCTCTGCTCTAGAAATGATCCCTTAGAAGATCAACTGCATCTACCTCTTGCCATCACGTGGAAGTCCTTTCCATTGAAGACCTTCTGTCCTCATTGACTAGCCTAAGAGACCTCTGCCTTCTATGATCACGTCCACAGTAGTTCAGCTACCTATACCAAACACAGTCAGTCGGTCTAGTACAAGTCTTCCTCTGTCTGTCAGATTTATCCAACTCTTTGAACGAATCAATCCTCTACACACAAGCCTTCTCAAAGACTTTCCAAATCTATCCTTAGGTTCTTCTCAAAGAACTAATGCACCTCTATCCTCAAGTTCTCTAATATAACTATCAAAAACTCAGCTCACAAGTCCTCTGCTAGGACCTGTACAAATCTTCTCACAAGTCCCCACCGGAACCTCTCCAAAACTTGCTCACAAGTCCCCACCAAAACCTGTCCAAAACCTCAGCAAGCTCACCAAAAAAACTTGCTTAGCATGAACCCACAAAGAGAATTGTTAGAGACCCAATGTGATTCATAAACCTCAGAAGCATAAAGAGAATTGTTAGAGACTCAATATGTTCTATACTTAACTACCAATCTCAATATCAAATCTCATAGAAACATAAAGAGAATTGTTAGAGACCAAATATATTCTATACTTAACTCCCAATCTCAATCTCAACTCAATATCAATCTCAAAAGAATAAGATAGATGTAGTATACTTTTCTCAATAATATGAAACACAACCCAACAATTGCCAACCATGCAATATCTCATATAGCAATGATACTCATATTTTTTTTATCAACAATTAGGATTTCAACAAAAATGCTCATCAAACAAGGTTTAGTTAACCAACACCATTCAAATCAACATCAACCTTGAAGCATTTAACCAATCATCACAAGAAAAGAAAACAAGTAGAAATCTTTTTCCCTCCAAAGATATTTGAACAAAACAACCACCAACACAATATCATCAAATGTAAATAATAACTTGCTCAAATCAACTCAATGGAGTAAACCCAATATCATGTATCAAGTAAAGCACTAACTTGATCAAAACAACCTCTATGGAAGCAACTCAACCATCAATATCAAAACAGCCAACTAAGGGTTTCATCATCTCAATGCAAGTAGCAAGACTTACTAACATAAACCCTAGTGCAAAAATTCTTCCTCTTCCTCAACCAAAATTATGCATTCACCCAAACACTCATCAATGATTTTAATGCATAAACAATCTTCAATATCTAGAAAATAAGATTTACACCAAAAATACCTAGTAGACAACCTTTTCACTCCAAAACTCAATTTCAGAAAATATACCATCAACAACATACATGGAAGAAGTTGCCCATACCTTTACTTTGATGAAGAAGGAGAACTCAAAATCTGTCACAACACTAACTCTCAATTTTCCACCAATTAGAGTTAGCAACTATACAATAATACACAATAAAGATCCAAATTAACACCTTATTTCTCCAACTTAGTAAAAACCACTATAAGAGTAATATACATACAAAGTAAAACCTCTTTACACCTTATTACTCCACATAAACATTAAGCATCAATAAAATAATGTCAAAGCAAATATGATACCTTAACCTTATACCTCCCGCACATTTACAACTGCTATCCTTTGCACACCGTGACCAAAAGAAATTCCCAATGAAGAGAATCAAACTTAGCACCTCTATCGTCTAGCGCTTTTGCTTAAACGCCACCGTCGTTGGGTCACAAGTGCCCAACGAAGAAATACAACACTGCCCTCTCTTTTATCTTCCTTTGACACCAATAATCTAGAAAACGTAAATGTCTTCCATAAGCAACATGCAAACTGGTGAGCGATGTCCAAAACGTAAGTCATTGAATGCTTGCATTAAACATCTCACAGCATAGTCTAGAAAAACACAGTTCAGGTGCAATTGCCAATCCACTATCATCTAGCAAAAAGGTAAGGATGCATCCCAAGCTCAAATCTGAATATGCCAAGCACGGTTTCCAAGACATAGAACAAGCACGATTCAAAGACGTCAACCATAGATTCAAAGACAAAGTGTTGTTCGAAAGAATAGAGAAAATGCAAAATCACAGACGCCAAGCGCAAATCGAAAGATACAAAGCAAACTGCAAATCGCAGATGTCAAAAATTGGTGGGTCTAACTTTAGAAAAACATCCCCACTTATATAGCCATTTCTCCTTAATGTTTGATGTCGGTGCTCCTCCAACGATGGCAACATATCAACGAAAGAATTCTTTTTCCTTCCGTCGCTTAAGGGTTGAAAGACCCTTTAATAATAATTAAGATAATAATTATTATTATTTTATTAATAATAAATTAAACTTGGACCTTTGACAAAGGTTTGAGTTAATTTAATTATTAATAATAAACATGGACCTTTGCATTAAGTTAAGCTTGGTTTTAATAAAAACCCTTAATGAGTCCAAATGGTTTTAAGAAAAACCTTTAACCTTGTCACCATGGTTTTAATAAAAACCCTTTAACATAATGAAGCTTCTCAAGATATTCTTGACATCACACTCTTTTGATATCAACACAAAAATGCCTTTTGACATCAATGACAACTTATACATTTGAGCAAAGGCAATGTACCCAAAGTACCCAAAATTGCCAACAAGTATATCCTTCACTTTTGCACGGTAGATAAAAATAGTATTGAGAAGCA
>JAQPPZ010009483.1:0-25714 GCA_028583015.1 Wollemia nobilis
GCTATTTTCTTTTACGATTCACGACGGATCGTTACAGAGTATACAAGGGAGGCACTGAACACGTGGCACAGAGGTGTAAGGGCTATAATGTAACGCTTCATGACCAACGATTACATTCAACAGAGAAGATCAAACGTTTTGACATCAAACAGAAAGTCAAAGACAACGAGGAGACGGGGAAGACGAAACGAAAAGACCTGGGAAATGAAACGAATCATCACAAAGCAAAACAGAGAACCGAAACAGAAAGTTTAAAAGCACGAGCCAAAGATAGGTACAAAGGTCAAAAACCACTACGGGCAGAGTTGCAGAGTCGAAGGCAAGATGCCATTATGGGCCTGCTTTTGGAGCGCTTTCTTCCCCTTTTTCTGGTTTTGAGAAAACTAGAGATTTCTGTCATTGTAAATTGATAAATTCTTAATACAGAAAATTCAGAGAGTTGCATCTTATGGACAAGAAAAGAGTCATTTTCTGCATGCGTGATTAAATGTTTATTTTTCCCCTTTTCAGATTTTAGGCTTATAGGTGAAGTTTAATGCAAGTTATCTTGGTTGCTTCAAGCGAATGTCTAAATCTGAAAACCATAATTAAAACCCTAGGGATCAACACTTAACTTATCTGGATTGTGCATGTTCTGCAGGTTCAATAGGTTAGGTTGTGTGCAGAAAACCTCATATCTTCGGTTTTGTCGAAACAGGATAGCATCAAACTGAATGCATTTTCATTTTCATTCTTTTTTTTTTGCATTTTATTTTCATTTTTCTACACTTTATTTTTTAGAAGTTCCAACTTTATTTTAATTCTCAGGCATTAAAATAAAAAATTAAAAAACTTCAAAATCCAAAAATAGTTCCACCATTGCGTATGTAATACTGCAGATTTCAAATACGCATTTTAAAATTTCATTTTCGGAGTTGTTTAAATTTCACCGCAGCTGCTGTTTTGTTGCAGACCTTAAAAATCCGAAAATAGAAAATTTCCATTTCAAGGCCAGATTTTCATTTTTAGTTTTGTTTTTCAATATATGAGCCGATGATGACATTCCCTTCATGAAAATTCCAATTTCGTTGAAGGATTTATGTTTTATGGCATTTCATCAATTTCCATTTTGAAGTTACGTCGTGGTCATAAAAGGGCCAGATCACATTTGCTTTATTTGGGTTCAATAAACAATCATTAAAGTTTCACAATAAAATAAACCAACATTGCCCCTTGTTTTCAGTTACTTGCAACCACTAAGGTGTTCCAAGCATTTAAATTGAATATCTTTATTTGAGATTATTAATACACAAATGTAAAATGCTAATATAGCGGAGACCTTGGAGAAATTATTATTTTTATTTCTTTGCAAGAGAGGATTTAGAACCCAAATCCTATCAGAGAGTGTGTTTTCACAATCGGGTGAAAATACCACTCAACAGTGCTATTTCATAAAATCTTCTAGTGGTCATAATGTTTTGCATATGAAAGCATTTTGAGCCATTTTTTCAAGTCACGTATTTTTTCAAGCTCTACACATTGGTGATATCAGTTTATGAACCTATTATAGTGTTAGGGGATAAATTATGTGGAATAGTCATCAAGCTCTATTACCCTATTTTGAAAAGGAAAATTTACCATATTTTTTTTTGGTAATTATTTTAATAGATTAACAGTGGGTTTTTATAGAGGATCCCAAAACCTTATGTACAAAATCAGCCTTACTTCTAATGATGCATCATGCCTCTTGGCTGGGAAAATAAGCCTGATTGCAAGATAACAAAACCTAGAATAATTTCCCGGAGGCTACAGGCAAGGCATTTAAGCCCGATTAACCATAAAATAAATAAAAAATTAACCGAGATAACAACAAGTAATAGCCAAAGAAAATAAAACATTGGAGAGCAGAAGCAAAATAGCCAAACACCAGAAAAAGAAAACTGCTATTCTGGATCCTCCTGATCCTCTGATTTCTGATGCTTCTGGGTCTGCTTCAAAATTTTAATCATGGAATTGACGGTAGTGAGAATGGTTGAAGCCAAGCCCAGAAGGGATTTACCAGGAGGGATCTCCCTGTCACTCTTAATGTCTGACGAAATCTGCTACGGAAGGACGTCCTTCTCATTTTTGATTTTCTTCAGACGCTGGGAGGATCTGCCAGGGGTGGAGGATTTATCGCCAACACTGCATCTTGGCTGAGAACGAAAGGTGTTGCTGTAAGGGGAGGGTCTGTCAACGCTGCAAGGGCTAGTTTTGAAGGGGCTGGAGGCTTAGCCCTCCGTAGGGGAGGACACATTGCCAGGGGCTTGGGAATACAAAGGGTTGACAACCTGAGGAGGAGGGCGCATGGCCAGGGCATGCATGTAAATGACTGCCATGAGGACTTGATGGGTGGGAGGGGATGGCGATTTTCTACTCTTCTCAATGGCCATGCCAAGGGAATACGTAAGGTAATTAGGAAAGATCACTTACTTGGCATCGAGGGGATGAAGATTTCCTACTGTAAATTTACCATATTTTATGCAATTAGAATCTTTGGTTTATTTTTGGGGAGATGTAGTTTGTTTTGGGATAGTTGCAATAAATTTTAAGTCTTTTAGAATCATACAAGAAAAGAATTTAGGATGTGTTTTAGTCAACCCCTCTTCCACATTTAGGCTATTGATTCAACTTTTACATAAAAATTCAATCATTCATTATCTCATCCTTCTTGTATCTCTTGTCTAGATTATATTGGAAGTTTGTAATAGATCTTCTTTTAAGCAAGTTCATGCAAATATTTTTTTGGTGACAAAGATCAGGTGGCCCAAGGGCAAGTTGAAGTCTTCAAACGATGTAATATATATTATATAAGAAGAGGAGATTGTTGGATTTTTAAGCCTTATTATTACAAAATAGCATAGGTCCCAATATAAAATAGCCACAACATTAAAGGTCAAAATAATAATATAAGAGTAAAATAATATATGAGCAAATTAATATTTTTAATAAGGTCTATATAATAAATAATTAAATATGAATGTAAATGGCCTAAATCATTCATGAACTATGCATGAATAAAACTTAGAATATTAATTGTTCAAAAATATGTATACAATCCTTATTCCTTCTTGTTACAACTTTGTAATCTAATATTCAGATTCTCAATTGTACATTTTTTATGGAGTATTATTTTCATAACATAGTCATAGTAATGTGACTCTTCAAGTACTTGTCTATTGCTCTCCATATGACATATTCCATGACCTTTGGCTGATCATCTTACCACTTGCATACTAGACTCTTCAAGTTCTTCTTACATGGATACTTAACTCTAAGACACTTGCACACATCTACATGACTCTTACACTTCTACATGCACTCCTAATATAAGATACTTGTGCACATCCTCACATTACATATTTACATACTTACATATATGACACTTGTGCACATTCTCTCAATCTACACTTGCACTCTAACTTGCATGACACTTTTGCATTTTCTGCACATTGCACTCTTACATGACACTTGTGTATTTCTTGCACATTGACACTTACATAAAAATGAGACATAAATCACACTTCTAAACCATAAACTCAACCCTAATCTATTACATATTTATAATTGTACCATGAAGGTACCATGGGGGTACATTTGCATGTACCAAATAATGTAATATTCCTTAACAGATATAATTTAAGAAAATACCTTAAGTGACTATAGAAGATTGAAATAGGTTTTCTTTAGAGGTGGTGTTGTTCTTGACTTCTCTTATTTATTATGAACCTTAGCAAAAATTTGTATTGTATGTTCATTTTAAAGCACTGATATTATATCGGTGCTTTCCATTCCATGGAAACAAAACTAGATATTTAAGATATCTATATTTATTGGATCCTCAAGTACTACAGTGGTCTACAATGGTAAAAACGAGAGGATATACCTTTGAATTTAGAAAATTGGATGAGGCATATTAATTTCTTGTCAAATTTTAGTAGAAGCATAAAATAAAATCAGAAAAGGAGAAGGAGAAGATAAGAACCAAAATACTAAGTACTAGCCAAAGAAAGGTAAAAACGATTCTCTAAAGAATCAAAACATAGGGGATCAACCCCAAAAATCAGGATTGGAAGCAAAAAGACTCCCAAGAAAATAATTCTCCAAATACCAAGATTAAAAAATTGTGATATTATCATATAAGCAATTGACATTCAAAGGAGGATTTATATCAATACCTCTACATCCACTATACCATCACCTCCACATCCACAAGTTGAGTATAAAGAAAATGAAATCATGGAATCCAAATCAAATGTGATCATTACAATACATATGTTATACCTGAGGAGTCACAAGAAGAATCACAAAAGGACAAACACTTATTTCACTCATAAATATGGGTCAAATATAATCCTTAAAAAAATTTATTGATAGTGGAAGTCAAAAGGATTTGATTTTTGCTCAAATGGTGAAGAATTTGAATTTATCAATCACACTACATCCACAACCAAAATGGAATCTTGAATTACTATATAGGATCAACCATCAATTAGGTAGCAAATATGATCATGGCCCAATTGATGACTAGCTCACACCAACTTACATGTGAAATGAGAAGATGAAGGAGAACAAAAAAGGAATGAGGGGAGAGAATATATATATTTTATACATCAAAGGTAGTTAAGACAAAGAAGAAATTAATTTTGGAACTCAAGGAATATATTGTTTTTTTAGATAGCTATGTTGATGTTCTAGTAGTAGAATCAATGCATGATTTGTTTGAAGAGCATTAACTAGATAAAGTAGGAGAATTCATTGGTAAACCCAATAGAAAAGGATCAATATTACCAAAAAAATTGGGTCAGATTTTGTGGTTAGTAACCATTATTTTTTTGTAAAGTTGTTGTCCCATATGCTACTTTTGATCCCATGGACATTATAAACCTTCTATTTTGTTATATTTAATCTTATAAGGGGGGAATTCCCAAATATTGTTGAGGTGCATTGCATATTATTTTCTATTGCTACCTTGTGAAGGGGTTTTACCATAAACTTGGGCATTTAAAGCTTTTTGAGATTGGAATATTTTAAAGATTCAACTTGAACCCTGCAATAACACAATTCTTAAGGTTGTTCATGTATTCTAAACTACCACCATCATTTGAGGTAGATTATTGATACTCATTCATGAATTTGATCATGTATTCTATCCTACCAATCCTCTATAAGGGGGTTTTAGCCTGAACCTAGACATTCAAAGTAGCCCCACCCACACATTCTTGAGGCTCTAGTGTATTCTATCCTACCATTATCTTATGAGTAGACGTGAGCCTAAAACTAGATATTCAAAGTATTTTAGACCTAACTCACTACGTTCATGCTTAAAAGTGATTGCATCGTCTAGTTACTACTATCTTGTGAGAATATTCTAGTCTAGACTTGGTTGGTTGAAGTATTTTTAGGACCTCACAATTCTTGAGGTTGAGTGGCCATATGTATGTACCCAAGGTTGAGTACAAGATGCACACTTGAGCATTCGGGTTCTTGGCTTCTCACTCACATATCTAAGGGTGACCATGAAACTTGAACTTAATCCTCATATTGACAAATATGAGGATTGGAAAATAGACATGTATGTGAGATGTAGTGGTAATATAAAGTAGAGATTTAACACATCATAAAATGATAAAAGAATAAAAAAATAGAATTGTACAAAAATCCTTCAAAAAAATGCTTTCTTCATTTCTAAATCTATACATACTACTTCAATATAATGCATTATATTTATATATACAATAGGATATCTCTTGGTTATCGCAAGAGACTCTTGGTGCTTTACATTTCTCTATATTTGAATGATGATAGTTATTTTTCCTCTTTGATTTAAAGTTTTCACATACAATTCAATTTCTATTCTATTTTAAATTTTATCTCCATTAGAACCATAACTTTTAGTATTCTCCCTTGAGGTTGAATGGGTAAATTTTCATTCTACGTATAAGTAGATTAAACTAATTCTTTGTCACTGTATTTGTTAAATTATCTCCATACTAATCTTCTATATTATTGTGTTTTAGTTCAATTTTTCTCAATTAGTTCTAAAAAATGATGTTGCAAGTCAATGTGCTTCGATCTTATATGAAAAAATAGATTTTTTAGTTTTTTGAATTGCACTCATGTTATCTCAAAAATGGCAGTTGGTATTTTTTGCTTTTCACTAAGGTCTTCTAGGATACACCTCAATTGAACTACTTATGTGCTTACTGATGTAGTTGCTATATACACTACCTCTATTGTTGAGAGTGCAATTGTTGCTTTTAATTTAACTCCAAGATACTAGTCTAGTTTTCAATTAGAAACCATTTTATAATGTAGATTTTCTATCATTAATTGACCTTTCCTAATCTAAATGACTATATAGAAGTTAACAAATAATGTATTTGTATTCATCCATTTCACAAAGATTGAGACATGCATATGGATTTGCATGAATATCAAAATAATATATTTTTAGATATATAATTGGGAAATATATTTTATTTTGTATCTAACTATGAATAATAAATTTATGAATTTATTGTTGGAAGGCTATAACTCATAAATATTACATTGCAATTTATTCATCTCTCTATGTGTGTGTGTGTGTGTCTATATATATATATATATATATATATATATATATATATATATATATATATATATATATATATATATATATATATATATATATATATATCAAGATTGTGAATGTGATGAAATTTAAAGAAGTCTTCTTTGGAAAGGATGTGAGTAAAATTCTATGTTTTCTTTGTAAGTGGGATAGGCTTTGCAAAGAAACGAATATTGGAAGGGAAATCTTGTGAAAATGTAGAATTATGAGTTTTATATTAGAAGCAAAACTTGGCTAGACATCATTCAAAAATCAAGGACTTGAGAAAAATGTACTTTATAAATATACAAGTTTGGTTGATCCATAAAAATGTTAAAGAAATGAACCCTACCTAGAGGCTAAACAACATGGAAATTTGAATTTGATAATTTGTGCTTGATCACAATACATAATAGGTATTTAGTTAACGAGGGAAATTCTACATATTTTTTATCTAATAATTGGTTGAATAATATCCTCTTTTTTTTTACCCATAATGGCAACAACTTGCTTAGACATGTTTAGCTTGTAGAGGTTCAAAGGTCTAAAATTATCTTAAAGTAAATAATAACTCCAAGTCATGGGTTTCTATTAACAATGTGGTTGAAGGAGAGGACCTTAAAAAAATTGTGGATGAGCTTCAAAGGATGCTTCAAGGGTTTTATTTTCCTAGCTTTATATGGAAGTATAAATTGCTTTGGAATTTATCAAAAGATGAGGGATACTTGGTCAAGTTGGGATATAAGGTTTTAGATCAATAAAAATTTCCTAGCAAATAGTTTTCATGGAAGAATGTTTGACCACTTGAGGTCCTCACTAAGGCCTTCACATCCTTTTGGTTAGCAATCTAAAACAAGGTTTTAATAGGTTTTATTATACAAAAAAGAAGATATCATGGACCTTTGAGGTGTAGCTTGTGTAAGAAGGATTGAGAAACATCAAATTATTTGCTTCTTTATTGTCCCTTTGTTTACAATATTTAGGGTTGTTTTTTCTAAAATATGAAAATATATTGGACAATTCCATCAACATTGAAAGAGTTTATAAAATATTAGATTAGTTATTTCAAAGCAAGAATTATGCATTTTGTTTAAGATTGGTCCTTCCATTATTCATTGAAATTTATGGCTTGAATAGAATAATAGAACCTCAAAAATAGATCTGAAAATGATGTTTAAATTTGAAATCATATTATTATGCCTCTTATAGAATTTTTATAAAGATGGTGCTAATCAGGGAAAGTTTTAAGTGCTAAAAATGAAATGTTTAAAAGTTTTTATCAAAATTAATTTTGATGGCACTTTAGAAAGAAATTAAAAAAAAAAAATCGTTGAGGTGGAATTTTTTTAAATAATGAAGGCAATATTCTCATGACTTACTTAGAAATATATGGAATAAAAACTAGCAACTATGTAAAAGCTATGGCACTTCTTGCAGGGATCCAAATTGCCATTGAAAATAAATCAAAATTATTTCAATTGAGGGAGATTTGCATATTATTATTATTATTATTATTATTATTGTTATTATTTTATTAGGTAAAAGTAGGGGTTTTGAAAGGATCCTCAAACCCTAGTACATAAAAATAGGGAAATCCATAGAAGAAGCTAAGACTTTCATGACAAATACCACAACCCAAGAAGGGTACAATATGCTAGAGAAGGAATCTCCAAATAGAACCACAAACAAGAGATAACTAGACAAAAAAAAAACCATAGGGAGGACATTAAGAATCAGCAAAAGGACCTGCAACTTCCTGGTCTCCAATGCCCTAAGGTTTGTCGAATCCAATTGCTTCTTAACAATATCCTAAATATTGTTAACAATAACAATAGCCACTTTCATTGATCCCAACAGTGCCCAAAGAAAACCACTTCTGTCCTCTGCCCCACCAGTCCAAATAAGGTGGGTCTCCCAAGTCAGTAGAGTTCATAATATCACATGCATATGCCAATACAACTGACCCCCTTTCGAAAGGGTCCAACAACCACCTAGTTAATAAGAGAATTAAAAATACCTGACACACATACTTCTTTGTGATTGAATTATTGGTCGAGAATGGGTTAAATATGAACAAATATAATTTACTCCTTAGTCCCTAGAAAATTAAATTCCAACACCTATCCATGGTTATCCATGATCAAATTTTGAAGGTTCTAGGGGAATTTGGATGTCCACACCATAAGACCTTGCTGAGTTATGCCAATACTCACCATTAGATTCGCTACTTTGTTCCCTTAACAAAAAATGTGTTGCACTTGTACCTCAGACATTTAGCTAAGAATTCTAACAGCTTCCTCAATAATATTGGTAATATTCCAATTTAGTGGACTTGAAAACTTTCTAAGATTAATAATATTTAGAGAGTCTTTCCTCCACTACTTTTTGGAAACCCAAAGATTCGATCAACAAAAGACCTTGGAACAACGCCCTAGCTTCCACAAAATAAGAATTTTGTATTTATAGAAATTCAATAAAAGCACCAATCAGTTCTTTCTCATTTCTAAGCACACCTCCCACTACCGTAAGTCCTGAGTTCTCCTTAGAAGCACCATCAAAATTTAGCTTAATCCAACCCCTAGGAGGAGGGACCTATTTCATCGTACTTCTCAATGATGATGGAGGTATATATATAGACTAATTATTTCTAAGGAATCCAAGTCTATTTTCCACCAAGGCTTCCTCATGGAGCCCCCCATCCATGTCAGGGAATTAAGAAGAAACATTTTCCACAATCGCTCCAATAGATTTCAAGAAAACTAACTTTGGATCTCTCTTGGTATTCTTGAAGGCTCTTTGGTTTCGCTCCCATAAAATACTCCATAACAAATGAGGGAGAAGGAAGTTCCAAAACTTAACCAGTTGAGGAGATTTAAAGGGAGTAGCCCATTGAATATAGACTTGTACAATTGTCAATGGAGAAACCCATTAAACCCCTAAGAACAGAAATGCATGGTTCAACACTTTAGTGGATAAGGGGCAGTGAAAGAACAGGTGCTGGTAGGACTCATCAAAAATTTTACACAAAAACATCTGTTAGGGAGAAAAATTCCTCTTCTGTGTAGGTTATCAAGGGTGAGGTATCTATTTTGAATAGTCAGCCAAAAAACACATTCATTTTTGGAGTAATATTCTTCATCCAAACTCTACCCGATAGATTCCATTATGAAGGATTAGATTCAATGAACCTATAAGTTGACTTAACTAATAAGGAACCATCGCTTTCACCTTTCCAAATCAAGGTATCCTCTAACTCTTGAAATTTTAGGACCTAAAGCCTAAGGAGATTGTATATGGCATTCCCAGCTTCTACTTTCTCTCTGCTGCAATTACATAAGGGGGCAATTTTCCACAATCTCATTCCATCTGTGATTGAAATAAATTCCTCCACCCTTGACGATCTGAGCCTTCGAGTGAGAGCCTTATTCGGAGTAAGGTTGAACTTTTGAATCAATGGGCAGTCAGAGAACCATGTATCCCTCCAAAAGTCAATAGATTTCCCATTTCCTACTAACCATCAGGACCCAAGATAAAGATCTGATCTATAATAAATCACACTTTTCTAAAAAGTGGGCCCCTCCTTGGGAAGAGAATCAACTAGTAGACCCTCTAATTGGTGCAAGTATTTGGTCGAAATGATTTTAATTCAATCAGATTTTTTATTCTTCAAGGTCTTCCAACCCTGTTTTATAATCATATTTTTTATTCTTTAAGATATTCCAACATATATATATATATATATATATATATATATATATATATATATATATATTTATATTTATCAATTATTTTCAAAAGTAGCATTTTCAAAAATTCAACATATCTATAAAGAAGGAATCTTAATAGCAATAATTTAACCAAATAGTAGGGGTGTTAATAATCACCTTAGAAAAATTAAATTTTAGAAGGCAAGGGATTGATTGATATTTTCTCTCTATATAAAAATGATATCAACAAGTTAATCATGCAAACATAGTAAGTATGAAAAATATGAAGAATATCTTAACAAACAATCAAATGAAGAATATCTTTTATAAAAATACAAGTTGTGTAATAAAAATGGTCTTTAATAAAAATTACATAAAATTTATTTAAAAATTTATTAATATGATTTTAAATAATTAAGAATGTAATTAAAAAAATTAAATAAATAAAACAATGCTACTTAAACCTTTGCTTATCATTCCTTGTTCAACCTAAATAAAATAAAATAAAAATAATTTAACTTAAAAAATAAATAATATTTCTATAAAAGTATATAACAATCCAATGTACACTAATTGGATGCAAAATAGAATGCAAAACAACCCTAACAAATTGTCTTTCAATGCCAACTACCATGTTGTAGAAGAATTTGAAATTTAAATATTAAGTTTACAAAATATTTTACTAGAAGAAAGTGGAATACACATATAAGTCATAAGTCATTATAACTGAAAATAAGTATTAAATCATAAGTTATAATTTTTATGACCTCATTCAGGGTATTAAGCTTCTTGGGGATAAGCAAGCTCTTAACTCTCATTTTGGTGATGATTCCCTTATTTTTCTTCACAATATCGAACAAGAGGTGGAAATGACTAAAGAGATTGTTCAATTATTTTGTGATGTGTCTGGTTCTCGTATTAACGATTCTAAAACTAAAGTTGTCTATACCTCCTTCTCTCCTTGTGGATGCAACTCTTTAATTGAGTGGAAGATCATCCCTCATGGTATGATTGTGTGTTATTTGGTAATTCCCTTTGGAATTAATATCTCTCCTAAGGATATGTGGAACTGGGTTATGGAAAGACTTCGAAAAAATCTAATGCTTGGCCAGCTCGATTTCTTTCCTTAGTAGGAAGAATTCAAGTTGCGAATAAAATTATGGCAGCCTCTCATGTTTATTACTCCTCTTGTTGGATGGCCCCTAAGGTAGCCTATAATAAATTAACTCGGGTCATTCATGATTTTTTATGGACTAAATGGGATGGGGACGTGGGTATGACACCCATATCTTGGAAAATTTGTACTCAACCTAAGGCTTTAGGAGGTCTAGGCATCATTGATCCTCTTACCTAGAGTAAAAGTTTAGCTGCAAAATGGGTTGCTAGAGCCATTATTGGTGATGACAATTAGAAACACCTATTTTGTTATAGAAACTCTCTATCTACTCACAAAGGTAAATGGAAAGAAGTCCCTTGGGAGGATAAGGTCCTTAATGCATCTTATTTTACAGTTAAAGGTTCTATTCCAGTTATCCAAAATTGGAAATCTTGGCAATCAGTTTCTCATTTATTGGCTTGGAATTCTGGCTCCTTGAGGCATGGTCTGAGCATCAATATAAAAAATCTTTGGTGGAATAAACTTATCCTCCATAATGATAAACCTTTAGCTTTATGTAATGCTATTCATGGGTTAGCTTTTTTGAAGAAAGGAATTAATAGAATTGGAGATATCTGGGATCTGGGTAGCTGCTCAATTCTTACTTGGAACCAAATCTACAATTATTGCCCCCTTCCCTCTAGGTTCAAAGAGTCTTCTGTCTTAGTTGTAGATTCCATCCCTTGTGTGGTCCTTATGAATTTGGGAACCACTATCCATAATATTTGGAATGATTGGAGATGGCTTAATGGTCATAGAATCTCTTCCATTACTTCTAGTTGGTTATACATAAATCTTGTGTCCCTCTTATTTATACTCTAAGATCAATGTCAAGTGGTAAGTGAATTTTACTAATTTTCAATGGCATTTTCTTGCTACTCAATTTTGGAGATCTCCTGTTGAATCAAAAACTCAACTTCTTGGATGGCAAATTTTGCATCAAAATATTCTAACTGTTGAAAGTTTGGCTATGAGTTTACACATTCCCCCTCAATGTAATTTTTGTAATACTTTAAAAACTCTTATTCACTTGTTTTGGTCTTGTGGTATGGCTAAAAAAATTTGGGATGTCTTCTACTCTTTTATTTTTCCCTCTTTCACTAGATCTTGGAAGCTTTCTTTGCTTGGTTTTTCTCAATTGGATCAGTGTCCCAAACTCTAGGATGTTTGTAGACTCATACTTCTCAAGCACATTTGGAAGTGCAAATGTAAAAAGGTATATACTAGATTTTCTCCTCCATGGGATATATTTTTAGCAGACTTGACCTTTGATATTTTATTACATGTCAGACGCATACATTCCCAAGTCTATGGACCTTCTAGTACACTTCGAGATGTTATTGACAGACTTCATCGACTTTTTCATGATTCAGAATCTTCATAAGGTCCAACTTGAAACTAAGAAGAAGGTAGTTAACAAGGATGAGCAGGTTCAAGTTTTGATTACTTATTTTTCTTATCTGAAGACTTCAAAATATATCATGGAAGACATAACCAAAATTTCTTCATATACCAGACTCTCCCATAGATGAATGTTAATATTTGGTGTATTGTAGCAAGATATAGCTATAGTATTTTTGTTGATATTAGCTTCTATTCTTATGTATATTAAGTTATGGATGCTTTACTCCTGATCTACCTCATTTTGTTTTTTAGCTAGTGGACACTGCCACCAAACTATTGTAATATCCTAGTTAATGAATTAATATAATCTAACATTTTCTTTTAAAAAAATAATAATTAAGAATAAGTATTGTTTTTTGGTTGGATTAAAAACTTCTATAATTCTTAACCCGTTAATTAAAAAATAATTTAAAATTTATATTTTATTAAATTAAAAAAAAATCCAAAAATAAGTAAAAGAATTTAAAATTTTACTTGTTTTCTAAATAATTCAAAAATCCATCACTATTGACTGAAAATATAGTTAATGAAGTGGGAGATTCTTTTTTTTGATGAAAAACAAATTTATATTAATTTAAGATAACAACCTTTACAATAAAAAAAAGTGGGTGGGTTAACACACCCCATGGGGAATCAAACTAACCCTCATTGACAAGAGTTAGTAAAAAAAGCCGTAAAAAAAATACAAGTTTACCAATCATGATTATTTATGATCATTACATCAAAGAAAGCATATCATATGGAGTAATGTGCCTTGGAGTGTTGTCGTGCATAAACTGCTAGTGATTATGGGATGAGAATCCATCCCTCTACATCACGATTAAGGCCTTCAGTACTCGCATCGCTCCAACCAACAACTATCCTAGGAGAAATTGGTTGAACATCATCCCACCCCCATATTGACGAGACGAACAAGCAATGTCAACATTAGGATGCTTCCTAACTAGTGATGACTAGGACCAGTGTCTATCTCATGAGAGCACTTCTTGCATATGAAGGAGGTCGGCAATGAGAGTGGGATTGAAAATACTCCGAAGAAGAGTGCTTTATCGGGATCCAGTTGACTATACATGGAGTATTGGCCCAATGCACCAAAATAACATGTAGATGATACAAATCCATATCAAATTTGTTGGCTTGAGCACATATTTGTAGTCACATGTCATTAAAAACTTCTAATTTGTCAGCATGAGTAAATGTGATAGAAGGTGTACACTGTTTGAAAATAATTTTGTTATGAGCCTTCCAAATATGAAAGAGTAGGCTAATCCTGAAAACTTACCACACTTTAAAAAGTGGGACAGACAAAGTGAAAGAGTCCCCAAGAATAACTTGGGGCCAAGAAACTCTTGCAACTGTAAATGGGAAAAAAAAAAAAGAACCCATTCCCAAGCTTACCTAGATCTTTTGTAATTTCAAAAAAATTGAATACAAAACTTGAGAACACCACAAAAAGGACATTTAGGATCAGGAATTCCAAGGTGCTTCAAATGTTCCCCCAAGGGAAGGCCTTGACACAGTAAGCTCCACGCAAAAAAATATTGCTTGGGCTCAATATAAGTAGCCCAAACATTATGAAATCTAGAATTCCATCTAGTCCTTGTAGAAAATAAGTCCCAATGTTGATTGAGCTTAGGCACCAAAGGAATATGAGGATATAACCATTTATACCCCAAACAAGCCTTATAATTAAGAAAAGGAGTGTCAACATGCCATCTCCAGTCTGACCACCAAGGACCCTACGAGCGCTTACCAATATTATGCAACATAGAAAAAGGGATGAGAGAAATAACAACATCATATGTATCTTTATCCGCACCATTTAGCCTGAAGGTGCATTTGATGAAGAACATAATCTTATACTGAGAAGGGGAGTGAACATTATAAGACAACTTTTTACTTTTCTTTTTAAATCAATATTATGAGTGTATAGATAGCAATATCAATAGTAGTAATCAAAGCAATGCATAAAACACCATACACAATAGAGACACCATAATTTACGTGGTTCACCCAATGAGGGCTACTCCACGAAGAAGATATTTTACTAAAATTTTCTCAATCAATATCTTTGGGAATCCTTCCCAATTACAATTTTTATGGACCTCTGTCCAAAGGAGATGTTGATACCCTAATCTCCAGTTTGTAGATCTCTTCCACAAGAGAACTCTTTCCCCTTCTACTCTGTCTAGTGATCTTCTAGAAGACTCTATCTCTCTACTACACTGACTGGTGGATCTCTCTCCACTTGAAGACTCCTCACTCAGATCTGTCTTCAATTGTCTTGGCTACTGGATCTCTATCCACTGAGACTCTATCCTCTATACTCTGTCACCTCCAAAGCTCTATCTCAATATTGTACTAAACACAGTCCAATCGATATAGCACAACTCTGCTCAATCTCTTGTACTAAACACAGTTCATTCGGTCTAGCACAAGTCCACTCAAATATGCACTAAACATAGTTCATTCGGTCTAGCACAAATCTACTCAATAGGTCCACATAAAACCTTTTCAAATATTCTCAACAGGTCCACACAAAACCTGCTCAAATCTGCTCAATAGGTCCACACAGAACTTGCTCAAATATGCTCAACAGGTCCACACAGAACCTACTCAAATATGCTCGACAGGTTCACACAGAACCTGCTCAAATATGCTCAACAAGTCCTCTCAAAGACTTGCCTCAAATCAGTTTAACAAGCTCACATAGAACTTGTCCAATCTCATAGAATCATAAAGGGAATTTTTAGAGACTTAATATGTTCTATACTCAATGCTCAATCAATATCTCAATTCAGTCTCATAGAAGCATAAAGAGAATTGTTAGAGACTCAATATGTTCTATACTCAAATACCAATCTCAACTCAATCTCAATCTCATAGAAGCATACAGAGAATTGTTAGAGACTCAATATGTTCTATACTCAAATCTCAATCTCAACTCAAATCTATCTCATAGAAGCATAAACAGAATTGTTAGAGACTCTATATGTTCTATTCTCAATTATCAATCTCAACTCAAATCAGAATATAGAATAGTTTGTTTCATGGAACTTGAACAACACAATTACTTGACTAGGCTCAGTCAACTCTACTCAACCAATCACCTCAAGGAACAATCCTTTCCACAAACTCTAGTCCAAGCATGTATCAACCAACTCAAACTATTTCCAACAATGCTCAACAATAAATCTCACATAACAATGATACTCATGTTCTTAACTCAAGTTCAAGTTCTTTGCATGACCAATTGGATTCAACAACAATGCTTATAAAACAAGGTTTAATCACAACTCTCAAACTAGAAAAACTTGAAGCATTAAACCAACAACTCCTCAAAAGTGAAACCACAATCAATCCTTTTCTCTCTAAATATATTTTCAAAATTCAATCACCCAAATAAGTCAATGAAGAATAGTACCCATACCTTTTTGATGCCTTATGAGTTGTCCACTAAATCTGCCACACTCAACACATTTTATTTTTCCAATCTCAACAAGGGTTAAAGGTCTTGAGTAATAACACAATTAAAAAAATAATATCTCAATAACACCTTATTACTCCTACTCAATAAAATGCACCATACCCTCTTATGCAAGAAATAAACCCTCAAAAGAATGAATCAAACTTACTTTTGAAACTCCTTTACAAAACCAAAAATATCTCCTTGCACACACCTTATTTCCCCCTCTAATCAATCTAAACAAATAGATCTTGAAAAGAGCTTTCCAATGATATATAATATGATATACTTCTAAAAAGAAAATCAGTAGAAATCTCTATCTTTCCTAGGGCATACCATATCCTTATTTCTCCTTAGGCAACCTTGGAAAAAATTAAAATATAAAAAATTAAATCCACTTGCCTTGCCCTCGGTGGGATTCGATCCCCTGACGTCCTCCTTCCCAATGCCTTAGCCATAGCTAAGCGGTCATTGGACCATGCACCTTGACTTTTCTAAAATAGCACGCCCACCATAAAGTTTTCGTGAATAGCGCTCCTCCGAAAAACAATAAGCACTTCAAGCGCTTCTTCCTTACAATCCAAAAGGCCTCACGCCAATCGAACACGGGACCTCCTCCTTAGTACCATGTCAACATACCATTATGCCATGTTGGCCTTTGCGCTTAGAGCCTCTGAACCTTCATACATTTAGCCTTTACACAAATCGTAAGGCCTTCGAAAAACAAAACCTTTTTGCATGCGCTTTGTATAATAATTGCAAGGGTTCCTTGGTAAATGTTTTTTATGGCATTTATATAATGCCTTTGTCCTCTTTTTCAATCATGTCGGTACTTCGAATAATTTTGATGTCGGTGTGATTTTTAATTTATAATTAATTTAAATTTAAATATTATAAATTAAAAAGAAACAACCTTAGTTTTAATTTAATTAAACCTTAGAACCTTGTCTTAACGCCCAATATTGGTATAATTAAATATTATTTATAAAATTTAAATTCCTTGTGAATTTAAATAATTTATAACTAATTATTAAACCTCCTTTTTAACCTTTGCAATAACCCATATTGGGCTTTTATAAACCAATCACTTAACCTGTGCTCCCAATAATATTAAAATATTATGGAGTCTTTTCCTTTCATTTCTACACTGATGAAGCTTTTTCCTAGATGACTTGGGCGACTTTATTTCTTGTCAAATTCCTTAATAATAGTGATAACTCTATCAGGTGACATCAATGACAACTTTGACTTAGAGGACTCAAAATGTCCAACATTTAAACTCATTCCATGGGATCTAATCCCTAGTCTGGTGAGAAAAGAAATGAAGTATTGTAACAATACCCTTTTTGAAAAACTGTTGAGCATGAATCCATTGCACATAAGCTACATGATAACCTTGATGAAGAAACATGGGAGACCACCAAATGTTCATAAAATTTATGGATAAGCCTTTATGAAAGCCATCTCCTCTCCAAAATATCCAAAGAGTGAGTTGTTGTCAGGATTTCCATATACTTTTAATAACAAAGGAGCCAGAATTATTAACAAAAATTGAAGCAACAATGAGGGAGGGAAAATACAACCCTCTCCATGCTCTATAGTTTAAGGGAATACCAGAGAAAATGAAATGTCAAACCAAAACTTTCCAAGCTTCAGCTTCCCTCATATTCTTGATCACCCACTTAGCACACAAAGCAATACCTTGTCATCTACAATCCAATAGACCCATTCCACTAGATTCTCTAGGAAGACATCAAATATCCTAGGCAACTCTATGAAATCCTTTTATTTCCGAAGAATTATTCCAAAGAAAATCACGAAGGAGTTTCTCAAGCTTTTTATAGCAAGCCTTTGAAGGAACCCAGTAAGAGGAATAATAAACATGAGTTACAACTAAAACTTTAGAGAAAATCTGAAATTTACATGCTAATGACAGCTTCTTAGTAATATATAAATCAAGTTTCTTTTCAACTCTTTGAAGCACATAATTCCAAAGATGAGTAGGGGAGCCTAGAAAGGCAAAAGGAATACCGAGGAACTTAAAAAATTCTCTAGGTTGGATACAATTCCAATGATACCCTTGAAACCAAGGTGGCTTAGGAAAGGGAGACTGTCTAAAGCAAGAGGTCTTCCTCCATTGTATGCTAGAACTAGAGGTTGTGCAAAAGGTGTTCAGACAAAATAGAGCATTAGAAACAGATTGCTCCTCTTCCCTTATAGTAATAAAGGAGTCATCAACAAAGTGACCATTAATAAGTTATCCTTGATCATTTGAAAGAGCAATTCCTTTAATAAGACCTACAAAAGCTTGAGCATCTAAAATATAGTTGAAGGCTTTAGTAGTAAGCACATATAAATAATGAGTAATAGGACATCCTTGTTGAATAGACCTAAATAAGCCTACTACTTCAGACCATGAATTGTTCATATTGAGAATAGTCGAAGCATCTCTGAATAGCATAGCAATAGTCTGAATGAAAACTAGCTCAAATCCTAAAGCTTTGAGCATAGCAAGAATGAATCTCCATTCAATGCGATCATAAGCTTTCTTAAAATCAATCTTAATAAAAAGCATGTTCTGGTTTGACGTTCGAGCCTATTCCATGCCCTCCCAGACAACCAGAATATTGTCGAGGATGTACCTTCCTTGAATAAAGCTACTTTGCTCAGATCTGATTATCAAAGGAAGAAGATGCCTAAGGTGAAGAGCCAAAGCTTTGGTAATAATATTGCAACTAACTTTCAACAAAGTAATAGACCTCCAATTAGAAATCAAATTTGGGTCCCCTCGCTTGGCTATGAATTTGATATTATCCCTGTTAATAATTGCTCCCAAAGAGCCTACTCGAAGAGCCTCCAGATAAAAGTTATGCAGATCATGATCAACTAAGACCCAAAGACCCTTGTAGAACTCACAAGGAAATCCATCTAGACCTGGTGCTTTATCATTTGCTATTTGAGATAATGTATCCTCCAAATTTGAAGGGAGATTAGTTTATCACACCCTACTCTTTAAGACTTTGAAACCTTAACTGGTACAACTACCATACAAGCTTCCAGTGCTTGCTCTCACTCAGGGGAATAAGCTTGAGCAGAAAAAACATTAGTATAATGCTTGACAAAAACATTAATCATCTTAAGAAGAGAGGTAAGTCATATTACATTATCTTGAATGGCCTTGAATTGAGTAGCTTGCCTGGGAGGGCGAAGCCTTTGAAAAAATTCTTTGGTGACTCTATCACCAACTTTAAGCCAATGAATATGGGCTTTAATTTGAGCTCCCTGAGCCTTATAAAGTTTAGAAAGTTTAAGTTCATCCCTTAGTTGGGTAACATGAGACTGAAGTTCAAGATTAAACGGACAAGCCTCAAGCCTAAGAGAAGCTTTGGCAAGATCATCATGAAGGACAACATTGGAATATCTTCTGAACTGCACCACCTTTTTCCCCAAAGTACAAAGCAAGATAGTTGTACGAAAAATGGTATCATTCCACCATTCTATCTAACCCAACTTTACAGTAGGTCTAAGAACCAGATTCTAGACTCTACGGATATGATAAACTATGGAAGGGTGCTGAAGAAAGGAAGTATTGAAAAATAATTGTGACATGTAGTGTCTTTGAGATAGGGATTTCATTAGCACATTAAACATGATGGTTGAATGATCGAAAGTAGTAGTACCAGAAATGGTTTCCACAAATAGAGCTGAAGAATTTATCCTATGAAATAAAAACTACACATGATCTGAAATCATGGCTTTGTCCAGCCTTCTCAAAATTATTGCATGGCCATCCTAGAAACTGGCCCATGTATACCACAAATTTTTAGGAAAATCTTGAGGATAAAAACAAGAATTGGGGCCTAACAAACCCAATTTTTTTTTCATGAAGTACTAGGCCTCTCTTTCTCTAGTAGCCTACTGCATGAGAAGTTGTTTTATCTTGTCTGTAGGCTTTTAAATCATATTAAAATCTCTGCACATAATCCAAACAATAGGTGCTAAAGAAAAAGCACACCACTGCCAGAGACTACAGTCCTCCTGAGCATCATTAGAGGCATAGACATTAATAATGCCAAAATACAACCCACCAACCTCAAGTAAAACCCAAACTACATGATTGGAAGGGTCTACACCCCACGAGACAAAATTATCTTTCCACCTAAATGCCAAAAGAATGACAGCTCCCCCTCTACCAGGGGAATGATTGATAGCATAAAAGAAGCAACCTGGACAAAGAAAAAGGTAAGTACATTGCAAAATAAAGTTAGAAAACTTAATCTCTTAAAGACAAAGAAATTCGGGATTACCATAAAACTTGGAGCATGAAAAAATCTCATCTCAAACCAAGTATTTGCGGACTCGATTCGTCAACCCTCTGACATTCCATTATAAAAAAATCATGAAGATCGAATAAGACTCATATGTCCAGTTACATCTTCAGCATCTCTGAGGTTTGAAAGAGAATCATAAATATTACTGAGAAAATGCTCTTGACCAGCTTTCCAAAACTCGGTTTGACACATTTTATCGTGGTCAACCAAGGATTCTCCCTCTGGTGGGCTATAGGATTTTCGGCCATCGACATAAGCTCGTTCAGGTTCCATGAAGCTTGATGAAGACTACCCATTGATATGCAAAACTGGAAAACTTTATTCCCTTCATAGTGATCCACCATTGCTTGCATAGTGGAAACACAATGGAAATTCTTAATTTATTAGAAAGTAAGAGGGGTACAAAAAGTAGTGTCCATGATCGTGGAAGGTATTTTGATAGTGGAGTACAAAAAGTAGTGTCGGTGATAAATAAAAGCAGTGTCGATGATGGAAAGCACGTGGTGTAATTTTGATATAGGTTTAGCATAAATGTGAACCGAGAAGAATAGGTAATTCTTAATAATTTAAAGGTATATAATAATTCAAAGTCATCAATGGTCTTTCAATTTTACTAGTTACAATATAGAAAAATTTGGAATTTATATCTTACTAACATTTTACGAAATTATAATTTATTACCAAAGGTTTATAATATATTTAAAAAAATAATCCACGGTCATAATAAAAATTAAGTATAAAGTGGAAGAATTTGGAACTTTATTGTAGTAATCATATATTTTTCCAATAATTCATGAGTGAGGAGTCACGACCCATCATTATTGACTGAAAATAAGTGTTGAAGTGGAAGAATTTGGAACTTTATTGCCTTCATAGCAAAGTGAGGATGTTGAAAATTCTTAAATATAAGTCATTACAATGTAAGAGGGGTACAAGAAACAGTTTCGATGATGGAAAGGGTGTGGAATTTTAATGAAGAATTTTTATTTCAAGAATTTTATTGTTTATTGAGGAATTAGTACTTATTATTATTTTTTCCATTTTATTTATGGTGTAAATATTATAGAATGCGTAAGATAAAGAAACAAAATATAGTACAAATATTATAGAATACACAAGATATATATTATGATCGAAATGATTATAGAGAGGATAAGATTTACCAGATCAACTATTGCTCTAGGATCTAACATCTAGTATTCAGGGTGTCTGTCAAGATGAACTCACGCTGAATACAAAGATTCTAGACCTCAGATACCTAAACTCAATATGCCTTCAAATGAACATGAAGGTCTTATTTATACAAATATCAAAGTCAATAAATACTTGATATTTATTTTCTAGTGGATACTATTGTGGTATAGCTCACATGAAGCCTTACAAAATGGAGTCTTATATTGGCAAGACCCAAGGAGAAACCGTTAGCAGTTTATGAATTACTGCTAATGAACCATTACAAAGAGGTGTTATAGAATACCATCATGAAACCATACATTGGACCTACCATTATCTTCCGTCAAAATAATATTCATTAGAATCTATAGCGGGTTCCGTTGATGAAGAGTCTTCGAATGTCGATTCTCGTTCAGTATATACTGTGGATGGTGGAACATTGTATCAGATATTAAGGATCCTATTGAAAACATATTGTGGAGAAGTTTTATATAGCTTGGGATACAATAGTTGATCCATTTTTTATATGAGATTTGTATGTGTAAGTCGAGTATGAATTTTCCAATGTAATTTTGTTTGGACATATCTTTGGTAAAGCATACTCTAGTAAAGTTTACTATTAAATGCAGTTTGACCAGAGGGAAGATATTTTTTAATAACATCCAAATAGAAAGAAGGGAGAAATTCAAACTCCACACTAAGAGGATATCGGATGAAAGAAAGCCAAGCTTCACCAAAACAAACATGGTAAGTCATATCAGGTCAACTAAAAAAACTATCAAACCATTCAAATCTACTGAGAGGACTTTCTTGAGCAAAATAGTTCAAGTTGTTACAACGAAGCCAAACATCAGAATGGAAATTTATAATAGATGTATCACAATATATTTTATCTATGGAAATTAAAGCATTTTGGGCTTCAATTGCTTGACTTTGGAGGTTATACCAAATTTCTTCTTTTTTTTGGAGAAATTCTTGAGGCTACTAGACAAATGTATCAGTATAATCTTTCCAGTTTTCTTCATCAAATTGGAATTGATTGATGTCTTGTTCAATGGGTTATCTTTTGAGGAAATCTGTAAGAATATTTTATTTCCATGGAATATATTCTGTATCAAACTCAAAATTATCAAGAAAAACATTTCAACGAACAAGCCAACTACCTTTTGTAATATCATTGATAGTGTTATTAAGATGCTTGCACCAATGCTTCAAAGCAGACCTTATGAGAAAATGTTCGTTAGCAAGAAAAAAATTGAACATTTTAATAGCTTTTACAATTGCAAGAATTTCCTTCTGCCAACTTGGATATCAATTTTTAGCATTTTTGAAGGCACCAAAACCGTATCGGCATATTTTCTCAATACCCTAGACTTCTTCCATCAAAACTACCCCCAAGTCTGTAGAAGCATCTGTGTACATGAGTTTTCTTCCATCATCGATAATATTTAAAGGTGGAAGCTATTTGATCTGGGCTTTGATTCGTTGCACTGCTTGAGTATGCTTGGGAGACCAAGAAGGTGCATCTTTATAGAGCAGTTGATTTAGAAATAGTCGATCTTTTGCAACATCGTGGTAAAATCCTACAATATAATTAATACAACCCAATAATTGTTTTTTTTTAAACATGGTGGAATCGGTAGCCGCCACGAATTCGGACGGGCTGTCAAGTATTTACAACCCAATAATTATTGAAGTTGGATTTTATCAATTAAGTCATCAAGAAACTGAAGAATTTTCAAGATATGGTCTTGAAGCTGGGCTTGTCCATTGATGATGGTTATCCCTAATAATTTAATAGAATTTTGAAAGAAATCACATTTGGTAGGACATAGGATCAACCTAGTATCCTTGCAAACTTTATATAAAATTTCCAAATGTTGCAGATGTGCTTCAAGAGTTTGGAGAACACAAAAACATCATCAATGAAGACACAAATAAAATCCCTATAGTCAACAAAGAGACCATTCATTATTTTTTGGAAGATTTTCGATGTTGTATTTAGATCAAAAGGTAAAACTATCCATTGGTACTAACCAAATAGAATAATAAATATTGTTTTTTACCTATCAGCAGGATGAATAGATATTTTCCAACATGCAAATTTTAAATCAAACTTAAAGTAAACATGACTTCCAAAAATTCTTCTCATGAATTCATCTCTGGAAGAAATTGGATGTTGTATAGGCTTAACAAATTTGTTAAGAGGTTTATAGTTGATGACTAACCTCTTTTTACCTCTAACTTGCTTAGATATTTTGTTGACATAGAAAGCAGAGCATCCTGATGGACTTGTAGATTTTTCAACTAGACCTTTTTTTATAAGCTCAAAAATTTATTCTTGACTCTCCTTTGTTAAAGTAGGATTCATACCAGAATGATGAGCTTTGAATTTTGGTTCTTTCTGAATACCAGTGACAAGGTCTGTAACAAGTTCTAGAGGGATTCGACAAATTAGTTTTTAGTTATATTTTGTAATGTTATTAAAACAAAGCTCAGTTTTTATTTTTGAAACAAAAGTATCAATTTAGGACTATATTTGATTGGTATGTTTTTGGATCCAGATATTATTAATCTCTTTAGATCTAGGAGGTTTCCATATAGGGATTTGGATTTCATAAGAATTTTTAAAGAGAAGATGGACATTTTGGAGTATAGTGAGATGATTAGAATTGAATGTGATTGACATGTATTTTTTTAAATTATTGATACCTATTAGCATATCATATTTAGGCATTTCAAGCAGTAGGAATTCACATTCAATATTTTGAGAATCAAAAAGTAAAGGAACAATGATAGAATAGTGAGACCGACTCGCTGACTATTAAAAGTCAAAATATGCTCACTATGTTGCCATATATCTATAGGTAGAGTCTTGTATCTGCATAAATTGGCCACTGCTCCTAAATCTATGATAGCATCATGCCTATAAGGTTTAAAGTATTTGTATTTGAAATTTACCTCATAGACTGGTAATTCAACAGAATGAATTGTATTTATCTTTGTATCTTATACCTTTGCCTCTTCTTCTGCTTGCTGATAAGTGACCTCTCTTTGATACATCTTGACTGATTCTGCAATGTCATCTTCATAGGCGATATTTACCTCATACTCTATTTTTATTTTGAAAGAGTTTCATATTATTTTGTGCACGAGGAATATAAATTTATAGTACTTGAAGTCTTTCAATACACCATTTATGGTGTTTTGGACCCCTTTTAGGAGGATCTTTTAGATAAGAGCTTCCAAGCTCTGTTCTGTATGCATAGGGAGATTTTGATGCAGGTTTTTGCTTTTTGATCTCTTTAATATTCTCATTCCATTCTATTTGTTGAAGCTATGCTTTTATCTTCTTAATCTTCTGTTGTAGAGACATAAATTTTGTAGTGTCACATGATTTCACATAAAAGGCTTTTTTTGCTTTTTCTAGTTCTAGAAGCAATGTTTCTTTGTTTTGAAATACAAATGAAAACATAATTGATCTGAAAGTCTATTTCAGAGTCAACAGAGTTACTGGACCAACAAGAATCATTATCTACTTCTTCAATATCAAAAATATAATTGATTTGATTTTCAATGTCTGATAAGAAAATATCATTAGACTCATACTCAGAATCAAAAATAAAAATGTATTCTTCTGCAGATGGAATAAGATTTATTTTATTTTCTTTAAAGAGTTCTTTTTAGGACATCTATTGGCATAATGCCCTTTCTGTTTGCAAATATAGCATCTGGGAGAAAGTTGCTTATATCCCTTTTTTTTGAAAAGATACTTCTTGTTTCTTTTATAGCTAGATTTATCAGAGTTGTGGGAATAATTTTTCTCGATTTTTTTGGAGGATTTTTTAACAGATATTTCAAAACTAC
>JAQPPZ010009484.1:0-10000 GCA_028583015.1 Wollemia nobilis
TGAAAGACAAGTTTTAGAATAACATTTATTATAAAGGTTTATATGTTTAAAATCATTTGGTTGAAAGACAAGTTTTAGAATAACATTTATTATAAAGGCTTATGTGTAAGGGAGTTTTTGCTTTTAGATTTTATTATAAAAACTTAGTAGATTTATGAAATCTACCCAATTTAAACCCGAGGAAAATATCAAAATATATATATACTCTTTCTTTGGGTCTAGTCAAGGAAGGGCTAAGCCAACCCAACCACATTAAGCCATGGAGGCGACTAATGTGTGATTTTTTTATCCATTCTCCAGCTATTAAGCCATGGAGGCGACTAATGTGTGATTTTTTTATCCATTCTCCAGCTGTTATGGATAGTGGTCCTAGCTGTTGAGAGTAAAGAGCGTCGGTATGGGATCCATATTATTAGGATAACTCAAATGGTTTATATGTTTAAAATCATTTGGTTGAAAGACAAGTTTTAGAATAACATTTATTATAAAGGCTTATGTGTAAGGGAGTTTTTGCTTTTAGATTTTATTATAAAAACTTAGTAGATTTATGAAATCTACCCAATTTAAACCCGAGGAAAATATCAAAATATATATATACTCTTTCTTTGGGTCTAGTCAAGGAAGGGCTAAGCCAACCCAACCACATTAAGCCATGGAGGCGACTAATGTGTGATTTTTTTATCCATTCTCCAGCTATTAAGCCATGGAGGCGACTAATGTGTGATTTTTTTATCCATTCTCCAGCTGTTATGGATAGTGGTCCTAGCTGTTGAGAGTAAAGAGCGTCGGTATGGGACGATGCTCCAGAAAAATAGTCAGTTGGCATGTGCGGATGTTTATCTCTTCTCTCTAGATGAAGAGTAGCCAACATGAATAATGGTTAGAGAGTTATCCATGATGTTGAAATATCCAGTGGTAGATGGTATGGGCAACATTACTATCATCCGGGGATGGGTATTAAACACCTAGTCCATAAAGCCATGCGATGGTGGACTTAAGTTGAACCTTAGTAGAGGGTCAATGACTAGCACAAACATAATAACATTGGTCCCAAAGCAAATAGGTAGGAGGACCAATGTAAATTTAGGATTGAGAATCCTGATGCTTTGGGCAAGGGATTACAGCGTCCATCCTTTCAGGTGATATGGGCCCTAAAAGGACAACCCCACGCTAAATCCAGATTTAGTCGAGTAAGGAGTTGGGTTTTAATAAGTGATATTTTGCTGGAGTTTTCCGATCCCGAGCACTTAGGGCACCAGCTGCAATGGTAACTAAGTCTTGAAGTGTGAAAAAATTTATGCTTGAGCTAACATCAAGTTGGGTAGAGTATCAATAATAATCTTCAAAACAAGAAACTTTTTATTGTGAAATTTTTGGGTTGTGATAATTTTAAATTAGATTGTTTAGTTTAAATGGTTGGAATGATGTGTTATGGACTTGATCAATCTCCTTTTTCAAATTAAAGTTATTATTTTTAAATATAAATGATATCAGCATCTATATACTAATCTAATGCAGTGGTAAGGGAGGACAGATTCAATTTACAACTACAAGTATAAATAGGAAATGACCATACAAGTATAAATAGGAAATGGCTTGGTCAGAAAACATGTCCTTAAACGACAATTTGTCCTTAAACGACAATTTTACTCCTCTCAGAAGATAATCTCCAAGATGTCTTAATCTCCAAGATGTCTTAGATGGTAGGTTAAGGGAGGACATATTCAATTTACAACTACAATAATAAATAGGAAATGGCTTGGTAGGTAAATATGTCCTTAGACAACAAGTTTACTCCTCTTAGAAGATATTCTCCAAGATTTCTTAGATGGTAGGTTCTAGACAACATTTGGTTGATGGGAGTAGGATCTCTAAAAACTTAGTAGATTTATGAAATCTACCCAATTTAAACCCGAGGAAAATATCAAAATATATATATACTCTTTCTTTGGGTCTAGTCAAGGAAGGGCTAAGCCAACCCAACCACATTAAGCCATGGAGGCGACTAATGTGTGATTTTTTTATCCATTCTCCAGCTATTAAGCCATGGAGGCGACTAATGTGTGATTTTTTTATCCATTCTCCAGCTGTTATGGATAGTGGTCCTAGCTGTTGAGAGTAAAGAGCGTCGGTATGGGACGATGCTCCAGAAAAATAGTCAGTTGGCATGTGCGGATGTTTATCAGTTCTCTCTAGATGAAGAGTAGCCAACATGAATAATGGTTAGAGAGTTATCCATGATGTTGAAATATCCAGTGGTAGATGGTATGGGCAACATTACTATCATCCGGGGATGGGTATTAAACACCTAGTCCATAAAGCCATGCGATGGTGGACTTAAGTTGAACCTTAGTAGAGGGTCAATGACTAGCACAAACATAATAACATTGGTCCCAAAGCAAATAGGTAGGAGGACCAATGTAAATTTAGGATTGAGAATCCTGATGCTTTGGGCAAGGGATTACAGCGTCCATCCTTTCAGGTGATATGGGCCCTAAAAGGACAACCCCACGCTAAATCCAGATTTAGTCGAGTAAGGAGTTGGGTTTTAATAAGTGATATTTTGCTGGAGTTTTCCGATCCCGAGCACTTAGGGCACCAGCTGCAATGGTAACTAAGTCTTGAAGTGTGAAAAAATTTATGCTTGAGCTAACATCAAGTTGGGTAGAGTATCAATAATAATCTTCAAAACAAGAAACTTTTTATTGTGAAATTTTTGGGTTGTGATAATTTTAAATTAGATTGTTTTATTGTGAAATTTTTGGGTTGTGATAATTTTAAATTAGATTGTTTAGTTTAAATGGTTGGAATGATGTGTTATGGACTTGATCAATCTCCTTTTTCAAATTAAAGTTATTATTTTTAAATATAAATGATATCAGCATCTATATACTAATCTAATGCAGTGGTAAGGGAGGACAGATTCAATTTACAACTACAAGTATAAATAGGAAATGACCATACAAGTATAAATAGGAAATGGCTTGGTCAGAAAACATGTCCTTAAATGACAATTTGTCCTTAAACGACAATTTTACTCCTCTCAGAAGATAATCTCCAAGATGTCTTAGATGGTAGGTTAAGGGAGGACATATTCAATTTACAACTACAATAATAAATAGGAAATGGCTTGGTAGGTAAATATGTCCTTAGACAACAAGTTTACTCCTCTTAGAAGATATTCTCCAAGATTTCTTAGATGGTAGGTTCTAGACAACATTTGGTTGATGGGAGTAGGATCTCTAAAAATGGTAATCTTTCCTTGTCAGAAGTATCTTCGTAGACAACAAGGCATTGGTGACACTTTCAAATATGACATCTAAAAGATCCTTTAAGATTAACTCTATCTACTAACTCAAATTCACAAGGCAGTCTAGCTAGATGACAAACAACTCAAAAGGTGCTCTTTCTTCTAAACAACATCAACCTTCTTTATCTCTAATGATGCACTCTAAGATAAATTTCTTATAGTAAAATCTACCTACAACAATAGTTTGTGTCTTTCAACACAAATATTCTGACTATGAGAGAATATAAACATCTATACAGGGTGCATATCATAATATAAGAAATTCTTATATATTATTTATTTCATTTTACAAGATACATCTCAATAGAAATATTTTTCAACACAAATTAATTTGGTTCCTTACTTGGATGCACACTTTTTTATTTCCATACCCTATTCTCTTTGGATTTCTCTCTTTCTCCCTTCTCCTTTGTACTTTCACTACTCCTATACACCCTTCTCTCCAACCCTTTTGTCTATGTCATTACAATTGGACCTTCCAACACACTTGGGTATCCATGATGTTGTCAATGTTGATCTACTCTAACCATATCATGAGTCCATATTAGAGAGCCCACCTGTCATCAATCATCCTACCGATGTTGTTCCAGAATTTTAGCTTCCATTTTAAGAAGATCGGATGTTCAACACCTGTCAAAACCCAAATTCTCAACACTAAATTTTTTTCATAAAACATGATTATTATACTTATATCCCATCTTATTGTTAGCTTAGGCATATCAAAAATCACACTTCATGTATATACACCACTACAGATAGTGACCTAAGTGCTCAAGACTGGCCTCATCCCGTAATTCGTCATAGTGGAATCTGACTCCTCACTTGAGTCTTTTTGGATCTGACAAAGGGTTTTCCACATAGGGCCCATTTCACCTGAGTGGAGTATGCTATTCTCCCTTGTAAAAAGAGGTAAGATCTCACAGATCCTCGAATTCACAACTTATTTCTTTGGAACCAGCATCCGTATATCGATGCTAGTCAAGGACCATCAGCTATGGATTGACCAGAGTCCGCCATCACATGGCTTGTGGTCTAGATAATCATGTTATTCCTGGACCGATAACAATGCTACCCATAACGATAACAATGCTACCCATAACCATATGTCATTGGATGTGCCCTTTTAGGATATTCCCCTAGTCTAGGTGGAACACTGACTGTCTCCACCGCTAACTAACGGATCACCTAGAGCAACGTCCCATACCACCGCTCGTTACACTCAACGGCTATGATCCCTATCTATTTAACTCAAAGTAATATGATCAGCCACACATAAATCACCCCTTGACTTATTGTGAATGGGTAGTTGATAAAGTCCTAGCTCGAATTTTCAACAAGAGTCTCAATATAAGTCACACCTTGACTTATTGAGGATTAATATTTGACCAAGTACTACTCGACTTTACAACTAGAAGCATAATTTTTTTCTTAAAAACAAAGTGATGGATTAATTAAATGGCCAATATTTAAGGAAAGAGTACTAACTATAAAACATATTATATATTTAAAATGCCATATTCCAAGTCTATCTAGAAATATGTGCAAATATTTAAAGACTTCCCTACTTCCTTTTTAGTAAATTTTAAAACATTAAAACATCATTACTATCTTTTTAAATTAAATAAATGATATTTCATAAAGGCATCACTATATATATATTTAGAATAAACATACGTCAGACATTTCTTTAAAAAGGAAAATTGCATTAATTCACAAAGAAGATATCATTATCATTATTTTAGAATATGACAATTCACATAACAAAACTAACTTAAATCCACAACATTCATAAAGATGCAGTATATAAATCGGTCCCGGAATACCTATTCTTTTTATGATTTCATTTCCAAAAATATGCAGCAAAGTCCATTTTATAATGTAGATCTTTCAGAAGCTACACTAGGGCTTAGTTTATAATCAAAGGATATAATCAACTACAAATAAAATTTATGTGATTATTCCAGTTTCCATTCCAATAGTATAATATCAAACTCTAGAGCTTCTGAGAAAAGAAAGGACTCAAATAAATTAATAATAACTTATAGACTTGCGGCATTCCTGAAATTCATATTTCAGAATTCACAACAGAGAAGTAACACAAATCTAAAAATTAAACTCCAATATTATGTTCATTTCTTTTCAATTCATATGACAGATATTACAAGTGGATGTAACATATGTTCCAAACTGGTTGTACATCGTAACATATAATTGCCATCAAATTTGACACAACTATCCCCAACACTTTGGAAAACATAAATAACACAATTTGTCTCAACTGTAGACTTGACATAGGATGGAAAATGCCATACCAAAGAACAATGCACCACTTAGACATACGTGAGCCCAGCGCTCACCCGCATTGACCAGGCGAACAAGAAAAGAAATATCTAGAGATGGCTCAGACTTGGTCCTATGCAACTATATGACACACTCGTGCATCCCAAGCAAGACAAATTGGAGTTAAACCCATACAGACATGCATGAAATAAAAACAAATCATGAAAAAAACTCCCATATGCACACAAAGAATTCGTTTACTCTTAGCACAACAACTTAGGCTTTCATTCACCAACTTAAATGGTAAAAAATATTCCAAATCATGAAAAAAACTCCCATATGCACACAAAGAATTCGTTTACTCTTAGCACAACAACTTAGGCTTTCATTCACCAACTTAAATGGTAAAAAATATTCCAATATTCAACCAGTATATATACCAAAGAATTCAACAATGCTTTCCAAAGCCACATAGACAACACGACCTCACATGGTTAATTCAAAATAACTCTGCGTTTATTAACATGCATGAAATAAAAACAAATCATGAAAAAAACTCCCATATGCACACAAAGAATTCGTTTACTCTTAGCACAACAACTTAGGCTTTCATTCACCAACTTAAATGGTAAAAAATATTCCAATATTCAACCAGTATATATACCAAAGAATTCAACAATGCTTTCCAAAGCCACATAGACAACACGACCTCACATGGTTAATTCAAAATAACTCTGCGTTTATTAAATGACAGACTTGCTCTTCTTAAAACAATAGATTTCAATTTTTTTTATTTATTAACAGATTATGATTAAAAATTCCTACGAATACTTCCCCCCTTAGAATTAACACAGTCTCTGTGTTAGTTATAAATCAGCAAATATATGATTATATAATGAAATAAACTCATAATATCACAATGTTCTCATTGTCAAATCACTTCATAATTAGATCGAAAAATAGTTCATAGCATTATCATGCATCAAGCAAAACATCAGATATGTATATGCAGCAAGTTTTCAATACATCATTATAAAAGTTTCCAACATTTCAACATTTTGCTTCCAATTCTAAATTTTTAAACAAGTAGGGAAACTGATTTTTCATGCTAGAAATATATTCCTAGGTGGCATTCCTTTCGAAATACTGATCCCACTGAGATCTACATTGGTCCATAGTTCTTTTTCGGAGTTACTTGGTCCTATACCCCAAAATTTTAATTGGTCGCACTTCAATGCGTTGGGGGTCCGACATCTATAAATGAGTGGTATCCAGAATGTGAGATGGGTCAACAATATATTTACGGAGAAGGGAGACATGAAAGACACTATGGATTTTGGACAAATTGGGCGTCAGTGCAAGTTTATAGGCAACGAGACTAATTTTGGTAGTTATCTCAAATGGGCCAACAAACCTAGGACTTAGTTTGGTAGACTTGATAGCACTTTTGGTGGGTTTGATTCTAAGGAAAAATTTATCTCCTATAGAAAATTATTTGGGTGTTCTCTTCAGATCAACATAAATTTTTTGTCGATCAGCGGCTTCATGTAGTCGCTGACAAATTTCCTTTAGTTGGTATTCCATTTTCTTGACAAATTTTGGTCTGATCATTTATTGACCATCCAGGTTATCCCATGTTAATGGTGTCTTGCACCTACGCCCATACAGAGCCTCAAAAGGGGCCATGCCCAATATAGTGTGATAGCTATTATTATAAGAAAATTCCACCAGGAAGAGATAATATTCCCATTTGCTTTGATGGTCCATACAATACATGCACATCATGTCTTCAAGCACCTGATTGACCCTCTCAGTCTGGCCATCCATATTTAGATGATATGCAGTGCTAATATTGATTTTAGTTCCCCAGGATCGGTGTAAGGCTTGCCAAAACTCAGATGTGAAATGTGAATCCCTATCGGATATTATCACTTCAGGAAAACCATGTAACCTTACCATTTCCAATGCAAAATTTTGAGCAATAGCTGAAGCATCATCATGAACACTGCCTGCTATGAAATGTGCCACCTTAGTTAACTTGTCCACTACTACAAATATGACATCATGCTAAAAACGGGTTTTCGAAAGTCCCACAATAAAATCCATAGTTATAACCTACCACTTATGTTTAGGTACCTCAAATAAGTATAGTCTTCATCCCGGATGTTGATGTTATGCCTTAACTTTATGGAATTCAAGGTATCTGGCAACAAATTGCACAATATCCCTCTTAATTCCAGGCCATAAATAGTCTTTCTTCAATTTTTTTCTCATCTTGACTACTCCTGGATGTGCAGAAGAGGGAGCATAATGAGCTTCATGCATAATACTTATTTTAAGCTTGTCATCATCGGGTACTATAACCCTATTACGTAAATATACCAAATTCCCTTTTATGCCATAATCTTCATGTTGATTGAACTCTTGCTTGATCTTATCTTGGCAGGTCTGGCAAAGATCATTAGTCCTTTGTAATTTCACAATTTGTTTCTTAAGCTCATATTGACATCTTGTGATGGCATTAATGTGTCTTCTCCTACTAAGTGCATATGCTAGTTTATTCTCCTTTCCTTTGATGTATTCTATGCCAAAATCATATTCAGCCAAAAATTCCATCCACCTTCGTTGTCGGGCATTTAGCAAAGGCTGAGTAAATATATATTTTAAGCTTTGATGATCAGTATTCAGCTCAAAATATTTTACCAGCAGATAATGTCTCCAAATTTTGAGTGCATGAACCACAGTTGCTAACTCCAAGTCGTGAGTGGTGTAATTTACTTCATGCTTCTTGAGTTTTCGAGATTTATAGGCCACGACAACTTCTTGCGATAGAATTCCCCTAACCCTTCCAATGATGCATCAGTGAATACAATGAATTATTTTTGCAGATCCGATATCCTCAGTATTGGTGTAGTTAATTTTTCCTTTAGTGCTACGAAAGCATCATCACATTATTTTGTCCACTTAAATACTTTTACTTTTCTTTGTAAATTAGTTATGGGATAATCCAATTTTGAAAACCCTTTTACTAACTTTCAATTATAACCGAAAATGCCCATAAAACTCCTCACTTCAGACAGATTAGTCGGAGCTGGCCAATCAACTATAGCTTTTATCTTTTTAGGATCTACAACTATACCTTCTGCTGAAACTATGTGTCCCAAATATTGCACCTGCGGATTATAAAATTCACACTTAGAAAATTTTCCATACAACTAATTTTTCCTGAGTATCTCAAGCACTATTCTCATGTGCTCATCATGTTCCTCTTTGCTACGACAGTAAATTAGAATATCATCTAGGAATATGAGCATAAATTGATCTAGCTATTCTTGAAACACGTTGTTCATTAAATTCATAAAAGTTGATGGTGCATTAGTCAACCCAAATGGTAAGACCGTGAACTCATAGTGTCCATATCTTGTTCTAAAAGTTGTTTTATGGGTATCCTCTTCTTTTATTCTTAACTAATAATATCCTGACCTAAGGTCAATTTTAGAAAAGATAGTGGCTCCCTTACGTTGATCAAACAAATCATCAATTATTGGCAAAGGATACTTATTTTTGGCTGTCATCTTATTGAGCATTCTATAATCGATGCACAATCTTAAGGATCCATCCTTATTTTTGACAAACAACATAGGTGCTCCCTAGGGTGACACACTAGGTTTGATATGCCCCTTTTTCAATAGATCATGCAATTGTGTTTTGAGTTCTTACAATTTGAGTGGTGTCATTTGGTAAGGTGTTCGAATTACTAGGGTAGCTCCTGATACTAGTTCAATCAAAAAATAAAACTCTCTCTTAGGGGATAATCCAAGTAGATCTTTAGGCAATACATATCTAAATTCTCCTAGTACTAGATACTGTTGAAACGATGTTGAACTTGAGTCAATTTCTTCTTTTTTGTTCATCTTTATTACATATAAAATGAATCCCTTCTTCCAAGACCTTTTGGCCTGCATACTGCTTATCATATGGGGTTCAAAATATGCTCTATTATAATGAATGCGGATTCATTGATTAGTGTCACTAGTGTAATCCATCCATCTTTCCTCAAAATTTAGTATAGCATTATGAGACTTAAGCCAATCCATTCCTAATATTATATCAAATGCATGCAAGGGAGCTACGTATAAATGCCAGATGATCCTCCCTTGGGGTATTTCTATTTGTGACTCAAATAAATATTGGTTAACTTGATAGGTTTGTCCCAAGCCATATTCCACTTGCCACCCCTTTGCCATAATCCTAGGTCTCACAGGTGTGTCCCTCAAAACATTATTAGAAATAAAACTATCAGTGGCACCACCATCAATTAAAATATTCACATTTCTCATGCCTATTTTTAATTTAATAAAAAATGGAGTGCTTTGCCCCACAAGATTAGGGTTACCTGTGGCTGCATAA
>JAQPPZ010009484.1:15000-26691 GCA_028583015.1 Wollemia nobilis
ATTTAAAATTCCTTTTTAAATATATGTATTTTTTTATATATATTTTTTTTATTATTATTCTTTTGTTATAGTTGTTACTATTAATATTATATAGTAATTCCTTTACCATAAATTCAAAATTAAATTAAATAATATTTTTATTATTTCAAATATAAACTTATATATATATATATATATATATATATATATATATATATAAAAAAAAAAATAAAAAAAGATAGAAATCAAATAACATCAAACCGATGGCAGAAGTCATCATGCAAACAATTAGTCAAAATGACAAGCAAACTGTAATGTAATGCAAACTACGGTGGGATTTCGTGTACCCACGGGCCAAGGGTGCATAGGGTACTGCATCATAACCTCTTACCAGGCGTTTCCGTTTTGCTGCCTCGATCAATGGGGTGGGTGCTTTCTTCAATATCTACCTTGATACCTGCACCTGTACCACATACACTAAACGCAGAATCACATTCTTCAAAGAAAACTTAATCATCATTAGTGGGGATGTGACATACTTCCCCCCTTAGAATTAACAAAGTCTCTGTGTTAGTTATAAATTAACAAACATATGATTATATAATAAAATAAACTCATAATATCACAATGTTCTCATTGTCAAATCACTTCATAATTAGATCGAAAAATAGTTCATAGCATTATCATGCATCAAGCAAAACATCAGATATGTATATGCATCAAGTTTTCAATACATCATTATAAAAGTTTCCAACATATCAATATTTTGCTTCCAGTTTTCAATTTTTAAACAAGGAAACTGTTTTTCATGCTAGAAATATATTTCCAGGTGGCATTCCTTTCGGAATACTGATCCCACTGAACTCTACATTGGTCCACAGTTCTTTTTCGGAGTTACTTGGTCCTATACCCCAAAATTTTGACTGGTCGTACTTTAATGCGCTGGGGGTCCAACATCTATAAATGAGTGGTATCCAGAATGTGAGATGGGTTAGCAATATATTTACGGAGAAGGAAGACATGAAAGACACTATGGATTTTGGACAAATTGGGTGGCAGTGCAAGTTTATAGGCAACGGGACTGATTTTGGCAGTTATCTTAAATGGGCTAACAAACCTAGGACTTAGTTTGGTAGACTTGATAGCACTTTTGGTGGGTTTGAATCTAAGGAAAAATTTATCTCCTATAGAAAATTCTTTGGGCGTTCTCTTCAAATAAACATAAATTTTTTGTCGGTCAGTGACTTCACGTAGTCGCTGACAAATTTGCTTTAGTTGGTATTCCATTTTCTTGACAACTTTTGGTTCGATCATTTCTTGATCATCCAAGTTATCCCACGTTAATGGTGTCTTGCACCTACGCCCATATAGAGCCTCAAAAGGGGCCATGCCCAACATGGTGTGATAGCTATTATTATAAGCAAATTCCACCAGGAAGAGATAATCTTCCCATTTGCTTTGATGATCCATACAATACATGCGCAACATGTCTTCAAGCACCTGATTGACCCTCTCGATCTAGCCATCCATCTCTGGATGATATGCAGTGCTAATATTGAGTTTAGCTCCCTAGGATTAGTGTAAGGCTTTCCAGAACTCAGATGTGAAATGTGAATCCCTATAGGATATTATCACTTTAGGAAAACAATGTAACCTTACTATTTCTCGTGCAAACTTCTACGCAATAGTTGAAGAATCATCATGAACATTGCTTGCTATGAAATGTGCCACCTTAGTTAGCTTATCCACTACTACAAATATGACATCATGCTAGAAACGGATTTTCAAAAGTCCCATGATAAAATCCATAGTTATAACCTGCCACTTATGTTTAGGTACCTCAAATAAGTATAGTATTCCTCCCGAATATTGATGTTCCACCTTAACCTTCTGGTATTCAAGGCATCTGGCAAAAAATTGCATAATATCCTTCTTCATTTCAAGACAAAAATAGTCTTTCTTCAAATTTTTTCTCATATTGACTACTCCTAGATGTGCAGAAGAGGGAGCATAATGAGCTTCATGCAAAGTACTTATTTTAAGCTTGTCATCATCGGGTACTATAACCCTATTACGAAAATATACCAAATTCCCTTTTATGCCATAATCTCATGAACTTTTGTTTGATCTTATCTTGGCAGGTCTGGAAAAACTCATTAGTCCTTTGTAATTCTGTAATCTGTTTCTTAAGCTCATATTGACAGCTTGTGATGGCATTAATGTGTCTTCTCCTACTAAGTGCATCTGCTAGTTTATTCTCCTTTCCTTTGATGTATTCTATGCCAAAATCATATTCAACAAGAAATTCCATCCACATTTGTTGTCAGGCATTTAGCAAAGGCTAAGTAAATATATATTTTAAGCTTTGATGATCAGTCTTCAGATCAAAAGATTTTCCCAGTAGATAATGTCTCCAAAGTTTGAGTGCATGAACCACAGTTGCTAACTCCAAGTCGTGAGTGGCGTAATTTACATCATGCTTCTTGAGTTTTCAAGATTTATAGACCACGATAGTTTATTCTTGCGATAGAATTCCACCTAACCCTTCCAATGATGCATTAGTGCATACAATGAATGGTTTTTGCAGATCTGGTATCCTCAGTATTGGTGCAGTTGTTAATTTTTTCTTTAGTGCTCTGAAAGCATCCTCACATTATTTTGTCCACTTAAATACTTTCCCTTTTCTTTGTAAATTAGTTATGGGATAAGCCACTTTTGAAAACCCTTTTACAAACTTTTGATAATAACTGGCCATGCCCATAAAACTCCTCACTTCAGATACATTAGTTGGAGCTGGCCAGTCAACTATAGCTTCTATATTTTTAGGATCTACAACTATACCTTCTGTTGAAACTATGCACCCCAAATATTGCACCTGCGGAGTATAAAATTCACACTTAGACAATTTTCCCTACAACTGATTTTTCCTAAGTATCTCAAGAACTATTCTCATGTGCTCATCATGTTCCTCTTTGCTACGAGAGTAAATTAGAATATCATCTAAGAATATAAGCACAAATTGATCCAACTGTTCTCAAAACACGTTCATTAAATTCATAAAAGCTGTTGGTGCGTTAGTCAACCTAAATGGTAAAATCGTGAACTCATAGTGCCCATATCTTATTCTAAAAGTTGTTTTATGGGTATCCTATTCTCTGATTATTAACAGATGATATCCTGACCTAAGGTCGATTTTAGAAAAGATAGTGGCTCCCTTAAGTTGATCAAATAAATCATCAATTCTTGGCAAAGGATACTTATTTTTTACTGTCATATTATTGAGAATTCTATAATCGATGCACAATATTAAGGATCCATTCTTCTTTTTGACAAACAACATAGGTGCTCCCCAAGGTGACACACTAGGTTTGATATGCCCCTTTTCCAATAGATCCTGCAGTTGTGTTTTGAGTTCTTGCAATTCGAGTGGTGTCATTAGGTAAGGTGTTCGAACTAATGGGGTAGCTCCTGGTACTAGTTCAATAGAAAAATAAAACTCTTTGTTAGGGGGTAATACAGGTATATCTTCAGGAAATACATCTCTAAATTCTCCTAGTACTGGATATTGTTGAAATAATGCTGAACTTGAGTCAGTTTCTTCCTTTTTATTCATATTTATTACATATAATCTGCATCCCTTCTTCCAAGCCCTTTTGGTCTGCATACTGCTTATCATATGGGGTTCAAAAGATGCTCTACTACAATGAATGTGGATTCGTTGATTAGTGTCACTAGTGTAATCCATCCATATTTACTCAAAATTTAGTATGGCCTTATGAGCCTTAAGCTAATCCATTCCTAATATTATGTCAAATGCATGCAAGGGAGCTACGTATAAATGCCAGATGATCCTCCCTTGGGGTATTTCTATTTGTGACTCAAATAAACATTGGTTAACTTGATAGGTTTGTCCCGAGCCATATTCCACTCACCACCCCTTTGCCATAATCCTAGGTCTCATAGGTATGTCCCTCAAAACATTATTAGAAATAAAATTATCAGTGGCACCACTATCAATTAAAATATTCACATTTCTCATGCCTATTTTTCCTTTAATAAAAAATGGTGCTTTGCCCCACAAGATTAGGGTTACCTGTGGCTGCATAAATTTTGTGAGAGGGTTCTCCAGAAGGATTTCCATGATCATCTCTTTTCATACATTGCATGGCATAGTGATCCTGGGCTCCACATACAAAACAAGCATTGGGACCAGTATTCTTTTGTTTCTCGTATTATTTGCCTTGATTCTAATTTCTCCCTTATTATTTGTAGGTGTTTTTCTTCTCTTGGTTTTTCCTTTGGTCTGGCTGCCCCTTATACCCTTGATTATTGTTTCTATTTCTATTGTCATTTTTGATTCGACCCTTATCACCATATCTATGGTTCTACTCAGTACCGCGATTCTGCTCAGGATTATTCCTTTTTCTAGAATTATCCTTCTCTTGTTGATAAAAAGCCTTTATCTCCTTTTGACTCGATTCAAAATATTGAGCAACATCATATGTAGTTGTCAGAGTATGGGGTGTCTTTCCTCCTATAGGTTGACTGAGCTTTGGATGCAATCCCAAAATAAAATTGTGTGCTTTGAATTTTTCTTGATCATAAAATTTCGGGGCATATTTTTGTAATTGTATAAATTTTTGATAGTACTCAACTACCATCATATTACCCTATCAAAGATTTGTAAACTCCACATGTTTTTCAATAAAGAACTGTTCAGTAAGAAAATGACTTTTAAAGTCTCTTACAAATACTTCCCACGGAATGTTTGTTGCCTCTTTTTGTGCCGCTTTCTTATAAGTGGTCCACCATATTTTGGTAGGACCTTCCAAATGATCCATGACCCATGTAGTCTTCCCTTTTGAACTAAGGGGTTGAATGGCAAAGTATCCTTCAGCCTCACTTAACCAGTTTAAAGTCGCTTCTCCATAACCACACCCATAAAATTTGGAAATATCTTGGAAATATCTAGTTTCTTTAATTCTTTTTGTAACTCTTCCCCTAAAGTTCTTCTAGTGGATCCCTCAGGCAGCTAACTTATATTATTGTTTGATTTCTTATGTGTCAAGTTCTCAATAAATTTTTGTTGCTGAGTAATGAGTTCTTGTTGTTGAGCCATATGTGCCCGTTGTTGTTCCATATGATCATTCATTTGAAACCTCTAGCTCTCCATCAACTCTCTTTGCTTATTAAGTTGTTATTGGATGAGTTGAATCATGCGAGTCACACTCCCATCACCAGAGGTTGCTTTTGTCGCTAACAACTCTTTATCTTTTCTAACCACCCTTCGTGGTGGTTCAGCAATTTGTGCTCTTTTTGACTCCTTTATGAGTCTTCTGGGTCCTTTTCTCAGGACCTCTGTAATATCCTCTTGCAAGTTCAGGCTAGTCCTCCTCAAGGTACCTGCCATAACTGAAAATCATAATAGTTTTTTAGAATACATATCTTGGCCAGGGTTTCGCAAACCTAGGCTCTGATACCAACTATCGAAACCCAAATTCTTAACACTAAAATTTTTCATGAAACATGATTATTATACTTATATTCCATCTTATTGTTATCTTAGACATACCAAAAATCACACTTCAAGTATATACACCACTGCAGCTGGTGACCTAAGTGCTCGGGACTAGCCTCATATCACGATTTGTCATAGTGGAATCTGACTCCTCACTTGAGTCTTTTTGGATTCGACAAAGGGTTTTCTGCATAGGGCCCATTTCACCTGAGTGGGGTACGCTATTCTCCCTTGTCCAAAGAGGGAAGAGCTCACAACTCCTTGGGTTCACAACTTGTTTCTTTGGAACCAGCGTTCGTATGCCGATGCTAGTCAAGGACCATTAGCTATGGATTGACCAGAGCCCGCCATCACATGACTTGTGGGCTAGATAATCATGTTCTTCCCGAACCGATGACAATGCTGCCCATAACCATCTGTTGTTGGATGTGCTCTTTTAGGCTATTCCCCCAGTCTGGTTGGAACACTGACTGTCACCACTGCTAACTGACGGATCACCTAGAGCGATGTCCCATACCGTCGCTCATTACACTTGATGGGTAGGATCCCTATCCATTTAAGCTGGAGTACAGTGATCGGTCACACATAAGTCACCCCTTGAATTATTGTGGATGGGTAGTTGATAAAGTCCTAGCTCGACTTTTCAACAAGAGTCTCAATATAAGTCACACCTTGACTTATTGAGGATTACTAGTTGACCAAGTCCTACTCGACTTTACAACTAGAAGCATAAGTTTTTTTTAAAAAACAAAGTGATGGATTAATTAAATGGCCAATATTTAAGGAAAGAGTACTAACTATAAAACATATTATATATTTAAAAGGCCATATTCCAAGTCTATCTAGAAATATGTGCAAATATTTAAAGACTTCTCTAATTCCTTTTTAGTAAATTTTAAAACATTAAAACATCATTACTATATTTTAAAATTAAATAAATGATATATTTTTATGATTTCATTTCCAAAAATATGTAGCAGAGTCCATTTTATAATGTAGAGCTTTCAGAAGCTACACTAGGGCTTAGTTTATAATCAAAGGATATAATCAACTACAAATAAACTTTACGTGATTTCAATGACAGACTCTGCGTTTATTAAATGACAGACTTGCTATTCTTAAAACAATTGATTTCAATTTTTTTTATTTATTAACAGATTACGATTAAAAATTCCTACGACATACCCACCAAGATTTTCTTTCAAATATGGTTAATTATGGGTTTTCAGTCTACGCAGGGTGTTTATTTACAGCATCCTACAATTCATTTCACTTTTTCTTTATCATAAGAAATTAATAACAAAATTTCCTTATAATGTTATGTGAAATGTTCTTAAACTTGATACAGAGATATCAAAACATTTGACCTCTTCCTAAAAGATTTCCTCCACAGACGACTCTGGCCTCTTCCTCAAATTTTTCCTCCATCGATGTACTCAATCTTATTTCTTAATTCCCCAAGAATTTATCTTCGGTTCATGTCCCTTCCCAAAATTCTATTGTATTTTATAAGACAAGGCACTGGATGGAAAGAGGACACCTCAAACATTTGTCAGTAAGTCATTCCAATCTTCTTCCACGTATTAGAATGGCCACTTAACATTAAATAAAAACATATCCCAACTAAGCTTTATCTTGCAATTTGGGTTTAATATTAACTTTATTAAACAAGGGATACTCAAACCCAACCCAAATGAAAATACATTTTAAATATCTTATCAATACATTAATATATTTAAAATTCCTTTTTATATATATGTATTTTATTATATATATTTGTTATTATTATTCTTTTGTTATAGTTGTTACTATTAATATTATATAATAATTCCTTTACCATAAATTCTAAATTAAATGAAATATTAATTTTATTATTTCAAATATAAACTTATATATATATATATATATATATATATATATATATATATATATATATATATATATATATATATATATATATATTTATATATTTATATATTTATATATATATATATATATATATATATATATATATATATATATATATATAAATATATATATATATATATATATATATATATTTATATATTTATATATTTATATTTAAAAAATATAGAAATCAAATAACATCAAACCGGCGACATAAGTCATGATGCAAACAATCAATCAAAATTACAGGTAAACTATAATGCAATGCAAACTACGATGGCCTTCCGTGTATCCACGGGCCAAGGGTGCACAGGACACTGCATCATAGCCTCTTACCAGGCGTTTTCGTTCTATTGCCTCAGTCAATGGGGTGGGTGCTCTCTTTGACATCTGCCTCAATACCTACACCTGTACCACAGACACTGACCATGGAATCACATTCTTCAAGGAAAACTTAATAATCATTAGTGGGGAAGTGACAACACCAAGACTCGACACACCAGATAGGGTTCATCCACTTTGTATCTGGTTGCACACCGTAGAGAGGTTCCTCACCAATCTCAGTGGATCACTTCAGCATAGTTGGCTCATGATTTTCCCTCACTTTTGGACGTATTGGAGTCCAATGCTTCTATGGTGGGGAGGAATGATAGGGATTAATATTTAATTCTCTAATATTATCCCTATCACATGGATCATATTGTACAACATTTAATGCTCACACGAATTGGGTGCATTAAATGCCACTTTTGTAAAGGTAGACATACCTATAAATATATTTTTGGTTTGAATGCAAAGACAATTTTTATTGTGTTATTTCTTTGCGTCTTCATCTCGAGTGTTACTTCTATATCACCTAGAGAATGTGGCAAAGGCCAAGATAGAGCCAAAAAGTATTAAGTATGAAGGACCCTAGATAGTGAAAGTGAATTTGGGAACTGATAATGAACCAAGACTAATCCATTATGGAGATGATTGGGATCCAGTGTTGAAAGCAACATCTTTCAAAATATTCTTGGAGTATAATGATGTTTTTGCATGGACATATCAGGATTTGAAAGGGATACCACTAGAATTATGCATCCACGAGATTACATTAATGCCAGGGGCATAGCCAATTAGAATGAACCCAAAGTATGCAACCTTGGTAAATTCTAAAATAGAAAATATGCTAGATGTTGGCATTATTTTTAAAGTTACCACAAGTGAATGGGTTTCACCTATTATGGTTACCTTGAAAATGAAAGTTGAAAATATTCATATATGTTTGGAATTTCATAGTATAAATGTAATGATGATCAAGGATATCTTTCCTATTCCATTATGGATTCCATCTGGGAGGAAGTGGTAGGACATGAAATTTACTCATTCTTGATTGGTTTTCTAGCTATAATCATATTAGCATAGCAAAAGAAGATAATTTGAAGACCACATTTGTTATGGCGAATGGTATTTATACCTATAATAGAATGCTATTTGGGCTATGCAATGCACCTACCACATTCTAGAAAATTATTTTGTACATATTTGATCAATTGGCAATGGGAAAATTCAAGGTATTCCTAGATGATTGGTCTATATATGGAAAAATTAAGGATCATTTACCAACTCTAAGTGAATGTAGCAGTCGATGTAGAAATGCACATATATATTTAAATCCAAGAAAATGTTCATGATGGTACCATATGGAAATTTGTTGGGACACAGTGTGTAGCGAAGGGTTAAAGCTAGATCCTGATAAAATTTACATCATTTTGAACATGGAAGAACCTTATGACACGAGTTCATTGAAAACCATATTTGTATAGAGAAACATATATATTATTTGTATCATGTAGAATTATTATGAGTTCAAATCTCATGCAAATATATTATTAGATTACCTAAATCTAGTCCTCTCGGCTCTTTGTCAAAAATATACAAAGCCTCCCTCTTCTCTTCTAGAGCTCCCATGAATATTTTTATAGTTGTCTAGTCATTTTCCTTTCATTGATTTAGTGATGCCTATGCTTTTTCATCTAGGACTCCTAAGTTGTTGTGTGTCTCTTACTTGCTTGGAATTCTATTTTTATTAACTTATCTTTGTTACTTTTATCAATGGGAGTTTTAGCTTCTATTTGCTTCTTTCTATTTCTATTGCTTCTTCTTCTCTACATTTTACTTTGAGATGATCATATTGGAAGCAAAAACTACATATAAAAGGAATTTAATATAGTCTTACTTTTTTTTAAGACCAACTTCCTATTACAAATTCCATGTTCTTAGGTAATCCCAGACTTAGGTCCATTTCCATTAGGATTTGAGCTACCAATTTCTAAATGTCATTTAAATTTTTTGAGTCCACTTCGAGAAAAATTCCCAAATATTTCTCTATCTCCTTTAGCATCCTATCATTACAATATTTCAATAGTAGTATATGTAACATGACCCAAATTGGCTAGGTGGTTATCCTCTCAGAGTAAGGATCAAACCTAAGTCTAAATTATTTTAGAGCAAGGATATTATGTCCCCATATCCATCTTCTCTTTTTTATAGTTTTGGCATATTTAGCTTTTTACAATACAAAAACTATCCAACCTTTTCCTATTACATGGTATGTTGGGAGATATCCCAACAACTCCAAGCATGTTGACTTTATCCAGTCACAAAAAGTTTTTTTTTCATCAAGTATCCCATGAACCTTCTCATCAAAGTTTTATCTCTCAATGGTAAAACAAGCATTAGATGTTCTGCAACCATCATTTTAACTATCTCCTTTTGTTTTTTTATGTAGTGTTTTCTCTTACCTCTTCCCTTATGTAGATGAGAGGATTTCAAATTTAAAAATTCCTAGCATTAGGTTAGTTTTAATTTTTGGGATATTTGCTTTAATCTATCTGCTTCTATTCTACTTCCCTCCACTTCTTTGAGGGTTTGGTTTGTAGAATCCTTAATCCTTTTATTCCAAAGTTCCATCAACTCCTCTTGAAAACAAAATATTGATTTCTCTAAATGTTCATCCACTCCCTCTACACAATTTACCACTTCTACTTCTTCATTCTATATTGTTCCATACAAAATTCCTTGATCCAATATTTCCTCTACTCTACCCTTATTTAGGTGTTCTACCCTAGACATTTTTTTTTTAATTTGAGTGTTCTATACAATTTTTTATTGTTGGCCCCCATCCAGTCTCCTTCATTTTCTTCTGGTTATCATATTCACTGCATGCCCTTTCTTCATATTATGGCTCCTTGCAACTATTTTTTGTTGTATTGTTAGTTTTTAGTTATTGTTCTATTTTTTTCTTCCTAACTATCATTCTATCCCCTGAATCCATTATTTGTTTAGTCAACCTTATCTACCTCTAGTTTTTTTCCATCTCTCTTTTGCTCGTCGCTCCCTTCTAGAATCCTTTCCCTCCCCATTATTACTCTCTCTATCTCTCTCTCTCACACAAACACACACACACATATAAGACAATGAACTATATATTTTCACTTCTTAGATATAACTACTTTGAAAATAAAAACATGGAGAACAAAAATTGTTTTTAATTACTAGTGTTTTTTTTGGTAAAGGAACCACAACAGAGCCTAGTAAATTTTCATGCAAACAAATTTCTTCATGCACAAGTATGTTGGCTCAAATTTCCCTTCTTGGGGATGTCTATCTTCAACTACACAGAAATTCCTTCACCCAAAAGTAATGTCCATCTTCAATTGCAGAATAATGCTACCCCAAATGCTAGCTCCCTTCCAACTCTCCTTATTGCAAATTTTCTTCATGCACATGTAATGTTTATCTTCAACCACAAAGAAATGCTACCCCAAACCCTAACTTCTTTCTAACTCTCGAACATCCTTACCTCCCCTCCATATTAATAATACTTATTTTATTATCAAATGATATTAACTCAATCACTTAAAAAAACTCTAATCTTGTTAAGTCCCACACAATTACCTAATTATTTTAATACCTATGTAATAATACTAAACTATATATATAATTATCATATTATTATAATATCATATATAAATATAACATAATGAAGCATTTTCAACCTTATACAACCATTAAACTCATATTCATTTTATTAAAAAATTACTTTAAAAACATTTAATAATATTCAAAATCCATTTTTTAATTTAAAAAAACATAACTCTTATATATTTTTCAAAACCATTTAATAATATTCAAAATCCAATTTAAATAAATAAATAAAAAAAGCTCTTATATATTTTTCCTTCCAGAACAAGAGCTTTTAGAGCTTTCACTTTACAGAAAACCAACCGTTTTACGGATTC
>JAQPPZ010009485.1:0-28260 GCA_028583015.1 Wollemia nobilis
CGCTTCCCAAAAAGGGGCATCTGTAGACACCAAAATAGTACCAATCCAATTATGTGACTACAAACACTAATTGCATTGACACACACAGCTTTTAGGGCAGCCCTCAGAGGTCAAACAGTGGTCCTAGCCACTTACACAGCAGTTTAGAAGGTCAAAAAGTAAACAAAACAAAGTTGGTCATTTTAACAAGCCTTAATCAAAAGCAAGCCTTTATCAAAAGCAAAGCCTTTATTAAAAACAAAGCCTCGGCCGAAGTGTCGCGATATCGCGACACTTCGGGCCCAAAACAAAGCCTCGGCCTAAGTGTCACGATATCGCGACACTTCGGGCCCAAAGGGAAGCCTTGGCCAAAGTGTCGTGATATCGCGACACTTTCGGCCCAAAAGAAAGCCTTGGTCGAAGTGTCACGATATCGCGACGTCGCGATATCGCGACAAACTCCCATCTTCGCGCCAAGGTGGACTTAACCAATCAGAGGCGGACCTTAACCAATCAGAGGCGGAATTCAACCAATCAAAGGCAGACATTAAAACATTTAAAAGTGTTGTTAAAACTATTTAAAGCGAACGTTAGACAAGTGGCAGTCGAGGACAGTCAGTTATTGTCGCCTGCTGTGCATGCGCGCGTAGGTGGGCAGATTGGCAGTTAGCGGACTGTTGCAAGGGCAGTCATGTAAGCCCAAGTCAAGGAGGAGTCTCCTCCCTTTTGGGAAGGCATGGCCGCCATGTGGCATCCCTGCGTGCCCCTCCAAAGAGACCCCATGGGTCTATAAAATGGTGGACTTTCCCACCCAGAAAAGACAAGCTGGGTAGACATTTCAAGTGACGAAGTGCTGTCGAATTAAACACCCGATTGCATTCTTCTTGATTCATTTCTTCTACACCTGTAATCTCTTTCGCAAGGGAGGTTATTGGTGGCTGTTAGAAGCGTGGATCTGGACCTGAACCAGACATTCGACCATAGTAAACCATCAATTTTCCGACAACTCAACCTAAGAGATTTTGGGCCCTTCCTTAGTGGATTGGCGTCGTAATCAAGTTCTAACGGGGGCGGCCCGCTTGGGCACCCCACACCTTTTTGCTAGTTTCATGTTGGTCTATTTTGCTATTGCGTGTTTTTTAGATGCATTACGTTCTACGTGTTTTTAGATGCATTACGTTCCATGCGCTTTTAGATATATTACGTTCTACATTTTTTTAGATGCATTACGTTCTACGTTCTACGTTCTGTCATTTCAGTCTACTCGTTCATTGCGTGTTTATTCTGTCAAATGTGCAGGCCATTTATATTCATTTTATTCGTTGTTTTCGATAATCTTAGGCATATATCTTTCACTAATTTCAAGGAATAAATGTTTCACGTTTGCAATAGGTGCTACTAACATCTCTATGTTTCTTTGATCGCAGGAGAAACAGCAAGCAAGGATTCATCATCGCGAGCGATGGCAACACTTTGGCCTACCCATTTCAAATGTGGGCATGCGAAAGAAGATCACTATTCATTTTTTTGTAATGGAAACATGCTAACTCTCCTAGCCCTTAAAAATGGAGGAGATGTATTGTAACCGAGTTGGAATCACATTAATAAGAAGGGTTGTGCTCCTGCTTTTGATTTGATTATATCCATGTTATTTCATGCATCAAACTAGTTAGTTTACATTGCAGCAACTAGTGTTTCTTTTATTTCTGGAATCTCATGCTTTCAGTAAAACCTGCGTAGTAATCTAGGTCACCATAAGTGAAACGGTTATCTTGCTCATCCCCCTGTGCGAATGGTTCCAGAATGCTGAGAATTGACAAAAGGACGAGCTCTTCCCCATTCATTCACCTCCATATACAGTGGTTTTCACCACTACCAAATCCCAATCATAGTTGGTTCCCAAAGTTGTAAGGATTTGTACTACACGTCCCTGCCAAGGATGGGTAGTCATCCCCAAGACCTAAAAGGATCAACGCCATTCATGAACAAAATTCCAACAAATCATCATCCTAACACTTTCCATTCACCTTTGGTCTCCAAGTTGTAAGGATTTGTACTACACGTCCCTACAAAGGATGGGTAGTCATCCCCAAGACCCAAAAGGGATCAACACCATTCACAAACAAAATTCCAACAAATCATCATCCTAACACTTTCCATTCACCTTTGGTCTCCAAGTTTTAAGGATTCGTACTATCCGCCCCTAACCAGGATGGGTAGTCATCCCCAAGGCCTAAAAGATCAATGCCCTTGCTCCATAATCTCCATCACTCCCTTGGTTCCCAATGTCGTAAGGATTCGTACATGTCCCTGCAAAGGATGCGTAGTCGTCCCCAAGGCCACAAGGATCAAGGCCACTCACCAGCCCAAACTCACAATACTCAAAATACTAAATTAAATAACAATGGTTATCACTACTATTCAAAATCCTTGCTCAAAAAGAATTAATAGAAAATAAACAGTGATTTTCATCACTATATAGACGAGCAACTTTCTAAATCATTCAGCCAACAAATATCCCGAACTTGAATCCTTGGAATTCTCAGCATTCAAAAACCATCTAGGTGATCCTCATTACAGGTTTGGTTGATAGCCTATCTGGCAATGGCGGTATCCTACCCGCATGACGATATGTCTATCACATTCGCTTTGCATGTGTGCAGACCAATGTTTGCATAAGGATGAGCTAGCTTATGGTATCCTAGATAACACCGTAGATTAATCTAACTAAATACAACAAAGGAGTTAGTGGAGCTAATTAGGTGATCCTCAGTACAGGTTCGGTTGAAAGCCCATCTGGCACTGGCGGTATCCTGACAAATACCACATAAATGAACTCAATTACACACACAGGGATGTGAAATAGCTTGGTCAAAAACAAGTCTGATTCATACCTTTTTCAAAAGTCTTGTAAGATAAAGTATAGTCATGGGTAGTAAGTTAAAATCATCTAAGTCTCAGAAAACCTTAGCTACATTTCTAAACTAACTGCGCTACTTTTCATCCTTACAATACCATCAGAAAATACAAAAAAAAAAAAACCACATGTATACATACAAAGTCATGCATCACAACAATCGCCTAAAAGACAAAATAATAGAGTTCTAAATAGTCTATGGTGCCATAGCCAAACATCACAAATTCTATCCATCCATTTCATTTCTGCATATCACATATAAATCAAAAACATTTGCATTCATCACAACATATGCATCCATCAAAATAAATCAACATACAACAATCGCATATATCATACCATATGCACACATCAATATAAACTAGCATGCATCCATCAACATCAATCATTGTGCATAACATAAAATCATGACATATACACAAAGAAAGAAAATCAAAACAACAAAAACATCACAAAAATGCAACTCAAAAACATAGCAATAAGCATTGCCGGACACAAGTGCTCTTGCACTTAACCTCTTGGCATAGAAAATCGATGTCGGGGCTCAAATTGTCATTCTCCTACTTCCCCAAGAAGGCTACCATAGCCGGACCGCTCCATGGGAAGATGGATTTTTGACACTTCCACCCTATTATGGCATCACCAAAAGGGTTTTTACCCACCAAAAATAGGTCCAAATGTTGGGAAATTGCACATGCTTAATGGTAAACCATCTAAAGGCACCCTTGCACAAGTCATCTTGGGTCAAGCGACTCGTCGCTTTTCTCATGAAGGTCATTCCCTCATCGATTCGTCGCTTGAGGGGGTAGTCACACTTAGTCACCAATCAACAAGCACACACCCAATCAAAGCAATGACATGCATTCAAAGAATCATTGACAAAGACAATCACGCTCCTGCTTGGGGTAGTAAACAAGTAGCAATCAAATTGATCAAACACTTGGCATTCCCGAAGCATGAACACAAGGTTCCCCTAGGGACAAAAGGTTACGCCCTTTGCCTAATCATGACTGATCAACGTCCAAGCTCAAGTCACACCTCACCAAAATAGGTTAACACTTGAAATCAAATTCCTTAGCTCGTCAGAAGCAAGGATTCAAGAATGCATGCCCTTTCCATACTTGGGGCATCAAAAGTTGGTTAGGTTACCAATAAACCTTAATCATTAGTGCTTTGGTTGTCTATTTTTGCTCAGCACTGCGTCACCCGCAGTGCTTCCCAAAAAGGGGCATCTGTAGACACCAAAACAGCACCAATCCGATTATGTGACTACAAACACTGATCGCATTGACACACACAGCTTTTAGGGCAGCCCTCAGAGGTCAAACAGTGGTCCTAGCCACTTACACAATAGTTTAGAAGGTCGAAAAGTAAACAAAACAAAGTTGGTCGTTTTAACAAGCCTTTATCAAAAGCAAAGCCTCGCAATCGCGATATCCGACACCAAACAAAGCCTCGGCCAAAGTGTCATGATATCGTGACACTTCGGGCCCAAAACAAAGCCTCGGCCGAAGTGTCACGATATCGCGACACTTCGAGCCCAAAACAAAGCCTCGGTCGAAGTGTCGCGATATCGGGACACTTCGGGCCCAAAGCAAAGCCTTGGCCTATCGCGATATCGCGACACTTCGGGCCCAAAGGGAAGCCTTGGCCGAAGTGTCGCGATATCGTGACACTTTCGACCCAAAAGAAATCCTTGGCCGAAGCGCCACGATATCGCGACAAACTCCCATCTTCGCGCCAAGGTGGACTTAACCAATCAAAGGCGGACCTTAACCAATCAGAGGCGGAATTCAACCAATCAAAGGCAGACATTAAAACATTTACAAGTGCCATTAAAATGATTTAAAGCGAACGTTAGACAAGTGGCAGCCGAGGACAGTCAGTTATTGCTGCCTGCTGTGCATGCGTGCATAGGTGGGCAGATTGGCAGTTAGCGGACTTTTGCAAGGGCAATCATGTAAGCCCAAGTCAAGGAGGAGTCTCCTCCCTTTTGGGAAGGCATGGCCGCCACGTTGCATCCCTGCGTGCCCCTCCAAAGAGACCCCGTGGGTCTATAAAATGGCGGACTTTCCCTCCCAAAAAAGACAAGCTGGTAGACATTTCAAGCGACGAAGTGCTACCGAATTAAACACTAGATTGCATTCTTCTCGATTCATTTCTTCTACACCTGTAATCTCTTTCGCAAGGGAGGTTATTGGTGGCTGTTAGAAGCATAGATCTGGACCTGAACCAGACATTCAACCACAGTAAACCATCAATTTGTCGACAACTCAACCTAAGAGATTCTGGGCCCTTCCTTAGTGGATTGGCGTCGTAATCAAGTTCTAATGGGGGCGGCCCACTTGGGCACCCCACACCTTTTTGCTAGTTTCATGTTGGTCTGTTTTGCTATTGCATGTTTTTTAGATGCATTACGTTCTATGTGTTTTTAGATGCATTACGTTCCACGCACTTTTAGATATATTACGTTCTACATTTTTTTAGATGCATTACGTTCTACGTTCTACGTTCTGTCATTTTAGTCTACTCGTTCATTGCGTGTTTATTCTGTCAAATGTGCAGGCCATTTATATTCATTTTATTCATTTTTTTCGATAATCTTAGGCATATATCTTTCGCTAATTTCAAGGAATAAATGTTTCACGTTTGCAACAGGTGCTACTAACGTCTCTATGTTTCTTTGATCACAGAAGAAGCAGCAAGCAAGGATTCATCATCGTGAGCGGCGGCAACACTTTGGCCCGCCCATTTCAAATGTGGGCATGCGAAAGAAGATCACTATTCATTTTTTTGTAATAGAAACATGCTAACTCTCCTAGCCCTTAAAAAGGGAGGAGACGTATTGTAACCTAGTTGGAATCACATTAATAAGAAGGGTTGTGCTCCTGCTTTTGATTTGATTATATCCATGTTATTTCATGCATCAAGCTAGTTAGTTTACATTGCAGCAACTAGTGTTTCTTTTATTTTCGGAATCTCATGCTTTCATATTTCAATTTATAAAATTAGAGTCATTATAATGTGGGTCTTACAAAGTGTATCTCTAATTATCTAAAGGTCAAAATATCTTGACAATGGAGCCCATGGATTCTATTTATAGAAGGAATTTATGCCTAAGTTAACTTAGGTGATAAAATATTACTCCTAGTAAAATAAATTATTTGGAGTAAGTTTTAGCAAAATGATACAACTTCAAATGTCACATGTCTCTAATTACACCTTTGAAAGGCTTAGGTGCATTCTAAAGTGATTTATTATGCTAATATGAAACAAAAAATATTTTTTCAAAAGATGTTCCTTGATATATATGCACATTTTTTGCTCCTCCTATCGATAAATGATTTACTCTTGAAAGGGGAGTGAGATTATCGATTTTATTGTAGGATTTAGGATGTTGTTCTTGATGGATGGATTCTCAGGATATAACTAGAACAATATAGCCTCTAAGAATCAATAAAAATATCTTTTACCACCTCATGGGGAATCTTTTGCTACCAAGTCATGCCCATTGTGCTAAAAAATGTAGGATCTACCTACCAGTGATCCATGACATACATTTCCTATGATATAATACATGATATCATGGAGGATTATATTGAAAATATTCTTGGTTAGTTTCCAAACTGAGAATACCATGTTTGGGACTTAAGACATATTTTTGAGCAACATAAGGAGTATAAAGTATACCTAAAGGCTAAAAAGTGCATCTTTGGGGTAAAATTAAGAAAACTATTGGATTTCATTATATCCCAATGATGCATTAAAGTTGATATTGATAAAATAATTAGCTATTTTTAATATGCCATCTGAAAATATTTGGCTCAACATTGAATTCTCTAGGAAAAACCTAAGCCATTAAGAATTTTTTTCCTAGTTGATTGTTATTATCAACTATTGATCAAGCTCTTGAGAAAGGATGTGGTCTTCAAATGGGATGTTGACTATCAAGATACATTTTATGTCCTAAAATCCTCTCTTATCCCCTCATATCCTTGTCCCACCCAATCCCTTTATGACCTTATTTCTAGATATAGTAGCCATAGAATATTTCTTAGGATATATGTTGAGATAATATGATGACCAACATAGATAAAGGTCTATCTTCTACATTAGTAAAATTTTGGTTGATTACAAAGTTAGATATATGTATTAAAAGAAGCTTTTTCTAACCATAGAGAATATTTATAATCGTGTCATTAATAACCTTTCCAACATCACATATTTATTTTTAAACAATGAAAGCAAATAAAAATCTCTCTTGTTAAGTATCAATCTCTAAGGCTGATGAGAATGCAAAGATATTTGACCATCTTGAATCTTTTCATCTATCCTTCACATATACTAAGCTTCCACTTGGCATTAGATAAATACTAAGAGTTTTGTAGTAGTTGATGTAAAACTCTCTCTCTCTCTCTCTTCATCTTCTATATCACACCTACCACATGATGAAAACTATGAGGATCATAGCTATTGGTGCAAATATCTTACATCTCCTATTATGAGAAAATGATAGCCATATTGCTCGTAGAACCATGTAAAATTTTGGATGAACTTGATGGAGTGTTTTAATACTTAATGGAGGATAATCAAAGATGTTACCAATAACATACATGCATAGGGGAAATATGCATTGTATACTTAATAAATTCAACCCCTAGATAATCCTAACATGGGGGCATGATTTTTTGTCCAAATTAGTATCATATCAAAAATCTAGAAAGTCCTCTTTGATCTTTATCATAAGGAAAATCCATCACTATTTAACACATCTTACCAATCGCCTCTAACATTTGTTTTATATGTAATTATCAAATTATAAGACCTTTATGAAATTCATCTAAATGTAAAGCAAAATTCTGATGATATTTTTATAAAGGAAAATTCATCAACAAAACTTCTTTATGATATTTATTGAAGGTAAAGTAGAAGTCTTTTATGAAATTTGTATAAAGTAAAAGCACAACTCCTTCAAACACTTGTCAAAAACTAAATCTATTAGTATAAGTCCTCTATGACATTTGTCTAGAGGTAAGTATTTTTTCATTTGGTGGATTTATAAATTCCTCAAAAATATTTTCTTTGAGGCAAATCCATTTATAACTTTTCAATATAAAAAATAAAAGTAAATTAAAAAAAATAAAATTCTTCTTTGACATATGTTTGGGGGCATAAAAAATAATACATTTATCTTATATCATAGAAATGCCTTATGGACTTATCTAAAGTATTTGTGAGCACATCTTTATCTGTATCACAGTAATGCCTTATAAAAGTATCTGACTTAGTTCCCTTGGGAACATCTTTATATGTATCATAGTAATGCCTTATCACATAATTGGAAGTCCCCATGAACACATTTGTTCTATATCAAAGCTTATATCATAGCAATACCTTATTGCATTATCTAATTTCCCCTTAGGCATTTCTATTTTGTATATACTTTGTACATACTTGTATGATAAAGTATATCATCATGATTAATCCAACATCTATTTTACAAAATATCTTTTATGCATCTTAATATCAAAATATATTTACAAATCCTTATAATTTTAAAGCCTTATCATATAACCATTGTATTTTAATAACAACATCCTCATAACATCATCATAACTTAACAAGGTCAAATTATTAATCATTAATCATAAGCATAATCAAATAAAATAACATAAAGTTAAAATACATTCATCTAGTTTGACACATTATCATGGGACATAAAATCAATGTATACAAAATATATGTATATACATTAAAAATCATCATCTATAATATGAATACTTAATTGATCCTTTTAGGGGTAACCTAGTAACTAGATTTGCAAGTTGCTATATATGGTTCCTCCTACTCTTAACATTGATGGTGGTGGCATTCTGATGGATTGCTATGACTATTGGAGCATAAACCATGAGTGGGTCCATGTTGTTTACATATTGTTTGATGATGGTAGATAATGTTGGTTGACACTACTACATGGTAGGTTGTGTAATAGTAGGTAAATATATTAACATTTACAGTCAACACTACCTATTATTATGTTGGCTTTGTTGAGTGTCATTGATGTGTTGTAGTCATCTAATCTAGAAATATTTGGACCAACTGGCTATCATTGACTCCAACTATTTCTATGGCCTTCATTGTAGTTGTATCCTTCTCTATAGTCAATATCAGTCATAGGCTGCATCATAGAGATCAATTGCATGAATTTATCCCTTTTATGTTTATGCTACCACCTTGGCCTATGTCATATCCCACTCTACTAAGGCTATTTCTAGTGTAGCCTACAAACTAGCCACCTATTGGGCTAGTGCATCTCTCTACTTCTACATAGGACTAAGATGACTTGCTATATCTTGACTCAATCACTATGATCATAGGTATGGTTATAATATAATATCCTCCTATCACTAATCCTACCCTTAGCCTCCTCTACTAAAAATCCTTCCACAATATTATTAGTGGTGTGATAATACATTAAGCCCCTTTGAACATCTCTTTAGTTGAATCCTTTCATTTATCATTAGGCTTAATACTATGATCCTTCTTAACATTTGTCATTGACTTTATAATCTGGAATGAATGGATCATTAACATTAGGCTCAAGATATGAGTTAGGGTTTGGCTAGGGACTAAACTATCACTCCTAAGTCAAATGAGAATATTAGTCTAGATCTAGTGGGATGGCCTGCTACAAGCCAAACTATTAAACCATATACTAAGGAGAATGGAAGATATCTCATTCTCCTTATGGTCCCACCTACAATCTCATCTACCTAATCCAAGCCAAAATATAGGTATCCTTTGCCTAGTAAGGATGACCCTTATAAGAACCATGATGTAATCTACTATCCATATAGGTTATATATTAGTCACCTTTCCTCACCTAAAATGCCTATATGAGGCTTACCTTGCTCCTCCCAACTAGTGAGCCCATTTGTAAACCAAATGTACCTTTATATTTAATAAAACAATGTAGAACATAATAATCCTCTTTCTCCTTTATACACTATTCAATAGAGTGAGTGGTACAAACAACTTTGAATCATGGGCTCCCATGTAAAAATGGTCTATTACTCTAGCATATCTATGACAATATTTGCATAGCACTAGGTAAAAAACTTGTCAAAAAGACCACGACGTGGTCAAAATCACACTCTTCAAAGGAGAAGAGAGAAAGGGAATTAGATTTTGTACCCCCCTTGTTTATTCACCCAGTTTTATCTAGGCTTCGAGGGCGGTGTAGTGCAGATTATTTGTGATTAAAGTTTTGGCTATTGTTTTAAGGACCGAATGTTTAAATTATTTTACTAATATTTTATAGCATCAAAATTATAATATTAATTTATGAAAGAAATTATTTGTTATAAAAGTATAAACTTTTACGAACAAGTGGCATTCGCGAAAGGCCAAGAATGCATGAAGTTAATTTGCTGTTTGTAATATGTGAATCTGATAATATTTCCGTGTCCTATTCTTGAAAGTGGAACCAAGGGCTTACAAAAAAATCTACGTTATATACCTTAATAATAAAGGTTCACATATTATTACGATTTTTTTATTTTTTAAGGAATATCTCTAGTTGAGATACAATCAAATTTGAACTCACATTATGTATTCCTTAATAGCAATCTATGAATTCCTATCAATCTAATTCGATTTTCGTTTTATTAAGTCAAAATTATAGATTTTTATATTAAAATTTTAAATCTTTATTAAATTATTTAAATTAATGCAATTAAATAAATTTTAAAAGAATGAGGGTTGGGTAGTTCAAGTTTCGGCAAACCTTATTAGTAGAACCATTGGTTTGGATTTGGATGGTGCCTACCACAACCGTGAAAGACATTCTTTATTGCAAGAAATCACTCTCTTTCTTGAAATGGTTTCAATGCAGTGGCTTTGCCCTCACCTTGGAACCATGTAGTGCAGGTTATTATGGATTATTTCACCTTGGACCCCTCTGAACCGTGTAGTGCGGGTTATTATGGATTATTTCACCTTGGACCCCTCTTATGATATTATAAGGAGTTTTCATGCAATGTTTTTAAATCATCTTAGACGTAAAGCCTATATGAACATTCCTTTATTCCTTTTTCAATCCATGCAAAAGTCTTTCCTTAATGTCCAAGTTGGTCATGGTCAAGCCCCTATCCACCAAGGCCTGGCGATGTTGGTTTTCGAATAGGCGGGTTTGGATAATGGCCTTGATACTAACGATTTGTTGAAGTCTCTTGCAGATCCCTTTGTTCCTTTGGTTTGTGGTCCCAAGCTGAGTGTGGACTCCCCCTCTGTTGGCGGTGGTTCTCGGTTAGCCTCTAGAACAGACACTGAAGATAGTGTGGACACTTTCACTTTTGGTGTTGGCCCAGAGAAGATTTCCAAAAAGATCCAGATCTCTTCGAAAAGGGTGTGGAGAGGGGACCCGAAGGCGATTGAGGTTCTCCCGTCGGGTCACACTGTTAATCTGGATTTGGCCCATAAGGTGAGCGTGATAGATCTTGGCGGTTCTGATTTGAATTCGGATGGAGCTGCTGATGAGGAACATTGTTTGTCTAAATGGCTTCGGAGCAAATTGGAGGTGGGTGACTCCCCCATTACTATGGCCTTCTCGGATCTTGATATTAACCAGCGTAAAATTTGGAGTACGTTGAAACTCACCCTCGACTTAACTGAGAATGTCTCAAGCCTGGCGGCTAATGTTACTCAAGGTGTTCATAAGCTAGGGTAGAACTATCTCAGTTCTCCTTTCTTTGATGCTTTGTGGTCTGGTTCCCGCATTTTTTCTGGTTTGATTTTTTCCTAAATTGTTTCTGGGTTTGTCGCCCTTCTAAATTTCTTTGTAGTGGTTGTAGGATCCCGTCAAAATCCTCTTCTTTTAATAATACCGAAAAAAAAATTAAAAGAATATTATAGATTCCTCTTTTCTTCGAGAGGAAAGGAAAGAGTTGAGGTTCTCTTCTTGGTGTTCCAATGACATCTGCTCCTTATACGGTTTTTACTTGCTTGAGAAAGGAGATTATCCTATTCTTTTGTTGACCATATTTATTTTTGCTATTGTTAATATATTTATTTTTATTTCTGAGAGGGCTCCCACAACGAGAAAGATAATTGTAGCTACTTCGGACGCCATGCCTCAACTTGAGTGAAAACCAGCAAGACAGGGCTTCAAATGTCGTCCAGACTCCTCTCAAAGTTTTCAATGGAATAATCTATGCTCTTATCTCTAAGGCGATAAGGCGTAAAGGTGAGGACTGCCTCACGCCGACGACGTAACAATAAAACAATGTCCTTATAATTTTATATTTTGATTACGTAGATGAAAGCTTTCCCCTTCTCACCTAACAGGGTTGACCGTGGCATGTGCACTTATTCAGAACTTATAAAATGTATTTGGCCTGATCCAACAGGGTTGACCGTCGCATGTTACTCATTTAGAACTTTTTAAAATGTATTTGGCCTCATCCAACAGGGTTGGCAGTAGCATGTTTACTTATTCAAAACTTTTTTATAGTGAAATTGTCGAAGTATACAGTAATGGTTGAAACATACAGTTCGGTAAAACAGCAACCATTTTCCTTTTAATTAATTCGAATTTGAATTTATATAAAGTGAGTTTAAAATTTTTACCAATAAAATATTTTAACAAAAATTACGTATTTCAAATCTTGAATAAATAAATATTTAAATAATTATATATAGATTGGTTAGTGTGAAAAACTTCTGTTTATTAGAAGCCAAACACAGCTATATATACACTTCACCTCAAAACAATCGTTTACACCTCACTCTCAACCTTAAACCTTTTAAAAACAAAATCTGAAAAATTTAACTATCTCATATAATTTAGGATTTCAATAACTTTAAAAATTATGTTGTGAACCTACCTAGATTGACTTTTTGTGTCCAATGTCTCCTTTTGATTTTTCTTTTTAATTATAAAATAATTTGAAGAAATCCAATAATTTTATAAACAGTAAAATTGAATGCTTTTAGGATAGTAGAGTTAAGTGAACTGTTATCGTATGTGCTTGCCTGCATTTATAATAGAATGATTGAGTTTGTTTAGAAAAGAATGAAGGATTGAGTTTATAAAGGAATGGTGGTTGACTCTAGGTTTGTAGAAGTGAGCTTTATGTTGAATAGTTTTGCAGAGAGAAGTGGCACCCGTAAGTTTAAACGTTTGCAGAATAAAAAATGTGAGGACGGTGACTCCTTCTCTTTCCTCCTCTTTTGATTTGGATGTCTTGTTGAGAGATTGTCATAGGGATAAATCTGTCAATGATGTTTATGCTTCGGAAGACATTCTCGAAAAGAAAAGGTCTGTCTTTCACAACCTGAAACTTATTGAGATCAAACAAAGGAAGATTTGGAGCTCGTTGAAGAGTGCGTTGGATTTCTTTGAGGATGTCTCGCTTTTGGTTGCTACTGTTGCTCAAGAGGTGGGCATGATGGGGTAGAACCATTTGATTTCTCCCCTTTGTTCTTGGGTCTTGGGTCTTGTGCAGTTTTTATTTCTATTTTGCCCTGTTGTTTTCTGTTTGTTTGTTATTTTGGTAGGGTGTCTAGTTCTGTTGTTGCTCTCTCGGGTGGCATTTTGATTGTATAGGTTGTGGAATTCCTATGAAACCCCTCTCTTTCTTTTAATAGTACCAAAAAAAAAGAATGAAGGATCATTTTTGTGCTTTGAAAACATTGTTGGGTACGTTTGTGGCAAAATAACTCAGTGTTGCTATATTTTAAAATGAGTTATGATAGATATGTGCTTTGGAAACGTTGTTGGGTATGTTTATGGTAAAAAAACTCTGTTTTGTCTTTTAAAATGAGTTATGGTAGACATTTTATAATCTTCAAGAAGAATGCTTCTTATATCTTTATTTTATCACTGAAAATAGAATGATGTTAAAATAATAATACATTCATGTCGAAAGAATTCATTCAGAGTTGATTGCATGTTATATGGTAGTTGGATATCCACTACCATTGGAATGAAACGTCTTACTTAATGAAAGGGAGTTTTGTAGAGGTAATATTTCTCCATAGTTAAAGAAAGGTAGTTAAAAAAACCGTCGAAGAGAAAGTCATCCAGTTCGATTTGTGAAGATGTGTAGCAAATTATTCTTTTAATCAATGTTGGCAATGGAGATGCTCGAGTAGAGAAAAGGATATCTTTTGGTTGGTCGAGTTGATGAAAATATCTTTAGAAAAAATGCTCCTATTTGTGCAGAGGTTGTGAGCTTAAAGCACGTCTCATGTTCATTGAATGAAGACCTGATGGGCTGGTCTTTACATGTATATGGATGTGCAATATTACCTTTGCGAAGGGAATCAGGATAAACACCTTTGTTGGAGGACAATCATAATGGAACCTATGTTTTGAGTGTTCTCGAGGGTGTTGATTTGGCTCAGTTTGAGAAGATATCATAATTTTAAGATGATGGTAAATAATTTACCTTTTAGAAATTGTTTTTTTCATTCCAATTATTTGTAATGACGTGGGAGTTAGAAATCGTTTTGTATATTTGTTCCAATTATTTCTGATGATGTGGGAGAACCCTTATCTATAATATTAAGTGCATATAAATTAAAAGGTATTATGAGTGTGAGCTTTGTGATAAGACACTTATGCCATGGAAAAATCAATGGGCTAGACTTTCAAAAAAAAATAGAATGGTTGTTTGTAAGTGTTTATTAATATGATTAAATCAATGTGGACTCTATAGGGGTTAATTAAGAATCTAAGAGTGTTGGGTTCCGCATGAGCGCATAGAAGGAATTATTGCTAGTAAAACCTATCTTTTATGTAAGAGAGAATCCATCTTGAGATAACATTTTAAAAGAAATCTAATAAAATATATGCAAGAGACTAATATTCACTATGAGTTGAAAATGAGCTCAAGAATGGATAGACTAGCTCCCAATTGATGTGAGAGTTAGTAAAACACCTATCGCACTTATGCTAAAGGACTTGTGTGAGGAACATGGATTAGTTGCGTTCCTTTCAATTGATTGAAATATAATTAAGCTATCTTATGTGGCCAATGAAATGATGTGAGAGTTAGTAAAACACCCATCACACTAAATGCACTCACACTAAAGGACTTGTGTGAGGAGCATGGATTAGTTGTGTTCCTTTCAATTGACTGAAATATAATTAAACTATTTTATGTGACCAATGAGATGAATAACTTAAGAGAGTGTAACACTTAATATTCTCACATAAATAAAATTATGTAAGTAGTGAAGATTGATGTAATGAATATTACGTCAACCAAAATTAAAAAAAATATATATATATATATATATATATAATAAAATAAAATAAAATAAAGGGTTTGGTGTTTGACATTCTAGACCTCGTCGAGCTAACGTAGAATTAGTGACCAAAACAGTGAAAGGGGATGCTCGACAAAATGCATATGAAAGGCACCTTGCAAGGATTAGCTTGGCAATCATTTGTCTCAATTGAAGTCACTCAGTAAACAGTTCAACGCACGTGATTGACCTCTTGAAACTTAGGACGTATTCTAACAGAAAACATCTATCTACATAAATGAATATGGATTTTAGTGCATCGAACACATCAATAGTGGAACATGGATTTTAGTGCATCGAGCACGTCTTTAGGTAATATTTTATTAATATACGTTTTTAATAGTTTATTTTAAAAATAATTTTATGTGTTTTTTTTAATTTTTAATGTTATAATTAATATTAAAAGAATATAGTTAGAGTTTTGGTTTTCAATCCACATTATATTTAACCAGCAAGCACCTTATCACTACCATACAACCTACCCTATATATATATATATATATTGAAAGCACGAGATTTCGGTCAAAAGAAACACCAAGTGCAATTGCATTCAAAATTAAGCACGCCTAAGTCCTAGAAATATGAATTACATGAAACGAAAAAGAGACATGTTGTAAGAGACGCAATCAGATAAAGAAAAACAGCCCTTTCATAAATTTCTTTCGATCTCTGTTACAATAATGCCTCCCCCCTTTTCAGGGGCTAGGAGCGCAAATAAGGTTTGATTACAATCGTTGAATGGTTCCTCCTTCCGCGTGCCCACGATTGCACTCGGGCGAGCTAAGATGATGCCACCGCCGATGTTGATGGGTTCTTCGCCTCTCGCTTCTCCCTGCAAACAAAGAAATGATCAAGACGTTAGTAGCACCTATTGCAAATGAAAATCATTCTCTCTCTAAAACTAACAAAATATGCATACGAATATTTGCCTGAAACCATGAAAACAGTGAATCCAAATTGCTTCAAAATCTGACAGAAGGTAAGAACAGTCACCAGAAGGCCATCGCCATCGAGGCAGCTGGCCAATTCACTCTAAACTGGAATTCGTCCCAGGGTAGGACGAATTCGATTGTAATTCGTCCCTGGGTGGGATGAATTCTTCTGAATAGGAGAAATCGACCTGCTACTGCTCCAATGTCGGATCTCGGGACCTGCAAAACTCCACGCAAACGGGGGTTAGGTAATTGGGGCCATTTTGGGATGACCCAGATGGTCGGATTTTCCCAATTTGACCTCCTCCCTCGGGAATTTAACCTTGACACCTGCAAGTTAGCGAAACGATAAAGCAATACAAAACACCCTAAACTCTGACCAAAAGCTACAAAATTGCAATTATAGACTAATCAGACCTAGTAACATAGAATGCAATCTAAAAATTAATCTAAAGTGCTCAAAAACTGAAATTAGAATTTGGGGGTGCGGGGGTGCCCAAGTGGGCCTCCCACCGTTGGCCCTCGATTTTGGAGCCAATCCACCAAGGATGGGCCCAAAACCTTTTAGGATTGGGGGGTCGACGAATTGGTAGGTTCAGATGTCCATGCATCGGATTTGAGTAAGGTTCGAGCTTCCAAAGGCCACCCAACAACCTCCCTTGCAAAAGAGATTGATGGATGTAGGAAGGTGAACAAAGGGGGATGCAAATGAGTCTTCGATTCGGTAGCACTTCGTTGCTTGAACACTCCTTCTACCTGCATGTTTTGGGTGAGAAAAGTCCCACCTTTTATAGACCCAAGGGGTCTCTTTTGGGAGGGAAGCACAAAAGCCAAGTGTTGACCATGGGCGCCATGTGGCGGTCTTGTCTTCCCATGAGGGAGGGGAGTCCTTCACTGACTTGAACTTTGATAAATGCTTCTTGTAATGAGTCCTCTAACGGCCCCTCTGTCCACTTACACATGCGTGCAAGGTAGGAGCCCTTAACTGACTGTTCTGGGCTGCCACTTGGCACCATTTGCCCTTTTGCCCGTTAATCTTAGAATTCGTCCCACCCAGGGACGGATTCAGAATTCATCCTGGGGTGGGACGGATTCTATTTTGAATTCATCCCTGGGTGAGACGAATACTGGGCAAAGTGCCCAAGTGTGCCAAATTGCTCCTTGACCTTACAAAATTGCTATGAAAGTGGTTAAGACCACTGTTTGACCTCTGAGGGCTGCCCTGGGGGCTGTGTTTGTCAAAGCGATCAGTGTTTGCGAGTCACATAATCGGATTGGTGCTGTTTTGGTGTCTACTATATATATATATATATATATATATATATATATATATATATATATATATATATATATATATATATTTTGGGGGTTTATATGGGAGAGTTGGTCACAACCACATTATTTCTAATGAATCACAGGGTTTAAACCAGAGGGGTTGCTCCTACCAAACTTATTTCATTTCGTTATTCTTGATCCATCATGAAGGGGACCACTAGTCGCTCAAGATTCATAGCATCATCATCGGTCTGATGTGTACTCAGAGGATTCAGATCAAACTACTACCTTTGCAAATAGGTTGCCCCCAAGGTTTGAACCTAGGTGTCTTCTTGATAAATGCATGGTCAAATAAGCAGTTACCAATCGACCTAGCTCTCGGGGGCTTAATTTTTTTGTGGTTAGTATTAGTGTGATAAACCCTTACAACCGACACATAGGGCTTAGTAGTCCATCCCAACCATGACCCCTCGTAAGGTCGAAAGCTACACTTGTCAATAGTTGAATAACACAACTATTTGGGTATCAAAACCTTGCAAGGTCGAAAGCTACTCTTATCAATAGAAGAATAACACACAACCATTTGAGTATCAACACCTCGTAAGGTCGAGAGTTACACTTGTCAATAGGGGAATAACACACATCCATTTAGGTATTAACATAATAGGGGAATAAAACACAACCATTTGGATATCAACAGGGTGGGTAAGTAAAGGGGGAATGGAGCTTTATGGGCCTCTACCAACACATAAGACATTCTTAGCTGAACCTTGTATGTGCAAGGTGGACACAAAAGGAATGGAACCTGGGTCAGCCTCTACCAACACCCAAGACTTTCACCAATTGCGCTACACAAGAAAATAAAAGGGCTTATGGTAGCTAGTGTGATTTGAACCAGAGTTGAATGGACTCACGATACGGATCACAAACCTTAGTTGGTTGCCTCACACCAAATTGGTTATTCACTCACCCTTCTTATGGTAGCCAATGTGATTTGAACCAAAGTTGAATGGACATGCAATACAGATTCCAGACCTCATGTGGCTGCCTCACACCAACTCGACTACTCACTCACCCTTCGATTTTTTTTGTTAGTGTGATAAACCCCTACAAACGATGCATAGGGTTGCACATTCCCCTCCCAACCATGACCCTCGTAAGGTCGACAACTATACTTGTCAATAAGGGAATAACACAAAACCATTTGAGTATCAAGAGGGTGAGGGTGGGTATAGGGAGAATGGAACCTTGTCGCCTTTTACCAGCACATAAGACATTCTCACATAGGACATTCCCAAAACCTTATATTTGTAGGGTAGACACAAGAAGAATGGAACTTTGGTCGACCTCTAGTAACACCAAAACTTTCACCAAACTACACAAACATATCAAAAATATAAGGCTACACAAACAAGAATATATATATATATATATATATATATATATATATATATATATATATATATTATACAAGTGTCCATTTATAATGGTTATAAATTTATAAGTGATATTTTATTAATTTATTATGAATATCTCCTCTCGTAACTTTACCAACTCGTTAACGTTAAAGATTAATATTCTATTGAACGTTTCGAACGCCTGCGGTTCAAAACGTTTGGGTGTGGGTGGGCGGTCACCAGAGAAGAAACCCATTATTAATCTTAACCCACCCAACTTCTATGCGTTGAATGGAATGCATGCCTTTACTAGGTTTGCAGGTTAAAATCCCTAATGGATTTAATGTGATTCATATACTTTCAATCTTGGTTGGAGAATGACGACATGGAGTGACAGACTTCCAATCTTAGTTGGAGAATGACGACATGGAGTGACGACTTCCAATCTTAGTTGGAGAATGACGACATGGAATGACGACTTTCAATCTTAGTTGGAGAATGACGACATGGATAGCAAAGGCCAATTTTTTCTCCTCTTACTATTCGTTTTGTTTTTGCATACTTTAACAAGCACCTTTCAGAATGATATTGGTTTAAGGGGGGAAGAATTAGGTGGTATACGTTATAAATAGCAGTGAAGCAGACCCGCTTGGTCACAAGATTCTAAGGCTGCATTGGGGATTGTCTACTGTGAGATATGGCAATGGCTCAACCGCTTGATTTTGCAGATCTGCGCTCTAGAAAGCCAAATTTTCATCCCAATTTATGGGACGATGATCTCATACAATCTCTATCTTCACCATATACGGTATAAAAAGTTACATACATGTTGTGGAATTGTATATTTGTCCATCACTAATTTTGTGTGAATATCAGTTAATGCTTGTGGTTGCATTTGATTTGATTGCAGACACCTTTATACGTTGAACGCAGAGAAACGCTAATTAAGGAGATCCGAGAAATTTTCAATGCCCTTGTAGATCATGCAGACGTAAATCCTTCTGCTCACGAATTGTTCGAAAGGTTTTGGATCGTCGATGTTGTCCGACGATTGGGAATCGATCGTTATTTCCAGCACGAAATCAAAATGTCATTGGATTACACTTACAAGTATGATTATGCCTTTTTATTTTTCAAAATTATTGATCGAATTCTTTTCAGCATTTCAGTTGTAAAGGTCAAAAGGTCACAACCACTAGAACACCATTAGAATTAGTCGAATAATGGTGTTAAATTTTGATATGGCCGAGAAAAATTGAACACCAGGTATTGGAAGCAGGAAGAAGGAAATATTAATGGCGATCTCAACGTTGCGGCTTTGGGATTTCTATGTCTCCGTCTGAATCGATACGATGTAACTGCAGGTGCTGGATTTGTTTGTTTTCTAAAAAACTGTTGGCATTCTTCTGGTGATGGATATGATATTGGAATTTCATGTATCAACAGATATATTTGAGAATTTCAAAGACGGAGAGGGAAAATTCATTCTCCCTGCCGGAGATGAATTAAGAAGCGTGTTGAATTTATATCGAGCTTCCCAGCTTGTTTTTCCCGGAGAGAAGATTATGAAAGAGGCTCAAATCTTTACGTCCTCATATCTGCAACAGTCTCTCGTAAAGCCGAATCTGGAGAGCAATGAGCTTGTAATGGAGGCGAGTAATTTTTTTTTTTGTTTTCTCACGTTATGCTTTTTATACATATATATTGTTGATGTAAGCACTAAAACAACTTGATGCAGGTGGAATACGCTTTAAAATATCCATGGAGATGCAGCCTTCCGCGATGGGAGACCAGAAACTATATTGAAATAATTAGACAACACAGCAATACTTGGCCTCAGATCAAGAATGTCCACAGGTAAGTCTGAAGTGAAACCATAAATAAATAAATAAAAGAAAGAAATCTACAATTTATTTTCTACCCCTTTTTTCAAACCTTTGAAATTAAAGGTGTTACCTTGTGCAGTATTTGTGACAAGTTTATAGAACTTGCAATACTGGACTTCAACATTTTGCAGTCTCAACACCAGAACGAGGTAAAAGTAGTGTCCAGGTGAGCAACCAAACTGAAGGTGAAATTCTTATCAAAAAAAAAAATCACTGCCAATTTTCATGGATTTGGTTTTGATGTCTCGTACTGTAGATGGTGGAAAGATTCGGAGGCGATTCAGCTGGATTTTTTACGCCATCGTCATGTGGAGTTCTATTTTTGGGGGATGTGTACAATGTTTGAGCCCGAATTCCGTGAAAGCAGAATCGCTTTTGCCGAATGGACGACACTTATGACACTGACGGATGACATTTACGACACTTATGGAACCTTTGAAGAACTTAAACAGCTAACGGAGGCATTAACAAAGTAATTGCTTCATATTCCATAAATTTCTAAGCATCTAATTTGATTCATGATGAAAATTTTATGAAGCTGATGCTTATAATTTAATTTCAGATGGGATATGTCATTGACGGAAAACCTGCCGGATTACATGAAAATTATCTGGAAATTTGCACGTGGAGTGTACGAGAAGATTGCAAGGGAAGCCGAGAAGAAGCACGGTCCTCACGTGCACCAGCATTTGCGAGACTCTGTAAGCACCTTCTTGGATGTTGTTGTTTTTGTTTTTAAATAATAATTATTTTTAGAACTTCCAATTTAGAAGCACGGCCCAACAATCTTTATAACATATTCATAAGTAAAAAATTTTATTTATATTTTTTATTCTATGAATAGTATACTAAATATATTTGAAATTTATATTATGTTTTCTTTTTAGTGGAAAAATTACATTTTGGCTTATTTAAAAGACGCTGAATGGATTGCTTTCAAGTACACACCAACATTTATTGAATACATCAAGAATGGTGTGGTGAGCTCGGGATTGCGACTTGTAATGATATTTCCATTAGTTTTAATGGACACTTGTCTTTCTGCTGAGATTTTGGAGCAACTTGATTTACCAGCATCAAGGTTTCAAACTATTATACCATTGATGGGTAGATTTGCAGATGATATAATTGATTTTCAGGTAATTAAAATTAAACCCAACACTTCTTGATGTTTAGATATATTGTTTGATTTATCATGTCATTGGAATTCAATACAACAATGCTAACATGTGTTTTTAAATCTAAAGGATGAGAAAATGCATGGACAAATAGCTTCAAGTATAGATTGTTATATGAAGGACAATCCTGAAATATCAAGGGAAGATACCTTGAGTTACATCAATAGTCTTATTGATGGCTATGTAGAAGAATTAAATTGGGAATTTCTAAAATCATGTCATATTCCAACTTCTTGTAAATCTTTCTATTTCAATACTGGAAGAGGTGTGTTCTTCCTGTATAACGGTAATGATGGTTTCACTAATTCTAAGGGGATAAAAGATGCAGTAACAAAAGTTTTAATAGATCCCATAGAACTATAAATATTGGAGACTTTTATCTTTATATTTATAAGGCTTAAAGAAGAAATAATTGGCGTGGTTAGGGCTTTGGGATTTCTTTTGGGAGACCAAGGTTCAAAATACCATGTGGTGTGGTGTGTATGCTTGTGTGTGTGAGTGAGCTTGTGTACCAAAAAAAATTATATTTAGAATATTAATTTAATCTTTGTAAATTGTTGTCTTGTTGTTATCCATGAATGTATTTTTAAATTTTATTCTAAAGCATTTTTATTTTTATATTTTGCACATATGTAATTATAAATAAAACATTGAAGCTATTATTATTTTCAAAATTACATTATATTATTATTATTATTTTTTGAGAACAAGGGGTTGTGCTCGGGTCTCCCATCCTTATAAATTTCCTCTTTATAGCCTGAGAGTTTACAAAAAATAATTCAATTCTCATCTCAATTGAGTTTCTATAGCTAGAATCCTACATCATTTTACATAGAATATCTAAATTATTGATTTTCATTTTTTTGGATCTTTTTCAATTTTTAGTGTAAATACAAATATTCTAAAATGTAAAATTCCTAAAATAACCTTCACAATACCAAAACTCCATATTTATTGTTTATGCATAGCATCTTAGTAGAGTAATATCCCTAAAACATCACACTATGATAGTCCACTTTACCAATCTGGATTGCTAGTTTCATGAAGAACAAGTGCAACCAAAAAATTGTAATAAATAATTTATATTAAAACACATTAATATTTTAAAATAAATTAGATATTACCAATGAAAAATATTAAGTAAATCTTAATCATTTTTGAAGCACAAGTACAACCACAAAAATTATAATAAATATTTTATATGAAAACAAATTAATGTTATAAATTAAATCAAATATTACCAATAGTCAATATTTTCTTGTCAACTTCAACTAAACTAACTACTTCCTCTAACCATGGTAAAGAGAATTTAAATTCATTATCCTCAATTAAAACCCCTCTATTGGCTAACCTGTCTACACATTTGTTTTCTTCCCTTAATGTATGTGTAAACCCAATTTCTCCAAGCTCTATAGCAAGGTCTAAACTCTATAGCAAGGCTTTGTATTTCCACATTTATCTCTTATATGTGCTATGGAGCCTTTCCATTCCTCAAAATTGTATTTATTAGTATGAGTGAATCACCTTCCAATTTCCATCCATATACCATTTAATTTTTTTGCATTATTTTTAACCCTTCCATAGCCATACAAGCTTAAGCTTCATTACTTGTCATAAATACATTATTGAAAGTATAATGGGACAAAATATCTCCATATTGTATTAAATTCATAATGAAAAAAAAAATTTAAAAATAGTTCATTCAAGTTGGAAACTTGTTAAACTCAACACATATTTAAATATATATCACTTTTATTAATATTAATATCAATATGTCTTTACACAATAACTTTAGTAAGTAGGATATGAAAAATAAACTTGTTTTATCTATAGATTATATTTATAACTATAGAATATTAAAATATTAGGAATCATGTCCCCAGGGATAGCATAATGATTTAGACTTTGGATCTTTTTTTGGGAGGTCCAAGGTTCAAATTGCGGTGTGGGGAGTGTGTGAGGGGATGTGTGTGTATACTATGTGTTTGGCCCATATTGATAAGCTTAGCTCTCACCCTTATCAAAGGTCATGGTTGGGATGGAGATGCCCAACCCCGAGCCCCTCGAATCTAGTGGTTTCTCACACTAACTTCAATAACAATAATTTTCAAAAACAATATGGAGTAAGAAGTTTCACAACATAAACTAAGATCCAAAACCCATCCATAAATTGTACTAGTTTAGGTAAGTTTGAGGAGTGAAAGAGCCTCACCTTTAATTTTCTTGCTCTAAATCTTAGAAGAAATTCATAAAATTGAGCATTCTAATAAAACTAACATACGTGGAAAGGAAGACATTTCTTTTACGGAATATTTAATTTGAAATATAGATGCCCTACCTAGTTGAAACAATTCTCTTACTAATCATGAATAAAAGGAGGAATATGTATATGATAATATTGATATAAGAAGTAGATAAGTTACCAAAAGGATTCTAAGGATGAGATAATTGAGTATAAACAATAGATTTAATTAATAATTTCAATGGATACCATCCAATGTTTCATAGTTAAAAAAATGGATTAGAAGGAAGTATAAATTAATTTCACATTATTTAATGATTTTCCCTATGAAATGATATTTCTCATCATAGTTTTTAGTTTAAAAGTTATAAATAGGTGATGGACCATGCTTTCTAGACTCCATATTAATATAGAAAGTGTAGATTTTGAGAAATATTAGTAAAACTAAGAAACATCATGTAGGAAGCACTCACTTCTAGGAGAGAAAGCAAGCTATGTGTATGTGGATATGTGTTGTCATGGATATTTTAAAATAATATGATTGAATGCCCTCAATTTTCATGGACCTTTTTATACATGATTAAATAAGTTGATGTTATTATAGGTATATGATTTTATAGTGAATTTAGATGTGGTTTAAAATTAACCTATCTAATATTTATCAATGTTATTTACTTTTTGGATGATAATTTATGACTTGTAACATTGTGGTTAACTCAATATGGAGTGGAATTGAATGTTATGAGCTAGTTCACTATTATTTTGGTCAAATTTTACTACATATGTTTTTAGTTTAAAAATATTTTTTGAAATATATTTTAACAAAATATTATCTCTCTATAAACATGACAATCAAGCATTAAATGTTTTTATGCAATAATAATAAGTGTTAGTCCCCCTAAGAATTATTTTGTAGTTTCATTTATTTATCATATTTTTCTTGGTTAAAATTGAAAAGGCATGGTCTTCTATGTTTTCAAGGAAAGAGCATACGTATTTAGGGTACAATTCTTCATGCATACACAACTTATAAGCTTTCTATGCTAATTGATATTTTAACTATTTTTTGATAAAGAATTCAAACTGGTGGATCTATAATTAATACCCATAAATTAAAGCCTTGTTCTTACCCTATATTTTTTCTTCTAATCTAAAATTTTTATTTCATTATATTTTAAAATTTATTTATTTGCTTTATTATGTCTTATGTGTAAGCTTAAAAGCATATAGCAAATTGGGAATAATGTGTACCACTAAATGTAATCCATTACCATAATCCCTACTACTCAAAATTATTTAGAAATCTAATTCTACTTGTTGATAAGCAATTAATAAGGAGAATGGAAGTAAAATGATAAAAAATATTGATATGTCACATGTGAGGATGTTGCATATCATTCTAGGTAAATATTTATAAGATAGACAATAAAATCTGGTGAATACATCACAAAAATTTTAAGAGATCATCCTTGAAATAAGCTTAGCTCTCACCCTTATCAAAGGTCATGGTTAGGATGGAGAACACCCAACCACGAGCACCTCGATTATAGTGGTTTCTCACACTAACTTCAATAACAATAATTTTCAAAAGCAATATGGAGTAAGAAGTTTCACAGCATAAACTAAGATCCCAAACCCATCCATAAATTATACTAGTTTAGGTAAGTTTGAGGAGTGAAAGAGCCTCACCTTTAATTTTCTTGCTCTAAATCTTAGAAGAAATTCATAAAATTGAGCATTCTAATAAAACGAACATACGTGGAAAGGAAGACATTTCTTTTATGGAATCTTTAATTTGAAATATAGATGCCCTACCTAGTTGATAAAATTCTCTTACTAATCATGAATAAAAAGAGGAATATGTATATGATAATATTGATATAAGAAGTACATAAGTTACCAAAAGGATTCTAAGGATGAGATAATTGAGTATAAACAATAAAGTTAATTAATAATTTAATACAATAAAGAAAATTTTATGACTTTGGAACTGTGCTAGGGTTTGATGAGGAAAAACTACTCTGCTAGGATTTGATGAAGAAAAACTGCTCTACGGGGATGGCAAAAGCTTTCGGAGGAGGTCTAAAAAATTGGAGGAATGTCGTGATGGCATCGGGTCCGGCACAGAGAGTGCATGCTCGTGATGTTTTTTCATCTGAAAATGACTAGAAGGAACAGGATTTTCCAGTGCATGTTGGGAACCGCTTGTTAAAGAACAATGGATGTTTGGAACAATGTGAAGTTAGGACAGTTTTAGTGGTTCAACCAGACTCGATGGTGGAATATGTGGAGTATCTAACCAAACATGCCCTTATTGGCAAATTTTTGGGCATCCAAATTTCTCTCCCCTTTATGGAGGCTTGGGTCAGGAAGACTTGGAATCTTGAAGGTGATGTGGAGGTGATGCTGAGTGCGAATAGTTATTTTATGGTGGTTTTCTCTTGTATTGCAGATCGTAACAAAGCATTTGAAGGGGGTCCTTATTTCTATAACCAAGTGGGACTCTTTCTTAAACCCTGGCATGTGGGTTTCAACCCATAAGAGGAGCGACCGTCATGGGTTCCAGTATGGGTGTGGCTTCCATGGCTCCCATTGGAATTCTGGAGAACTGATATCTTGCATAAGATTTCCCTTCTGCTTGGGAATCAGGTTGGACCGTCACAACAGACAATGGATAAAAAAGTAATATCTATTGCTCGTATTTGTGTTGAAATTGACTTAAATAATCCTATTCCAGACTCTATTGAAATTCAATTTGGATCAACTACATGGGTTTAAAATCTTGACTATGAAGCTCTTCCATTTCATTTCCAAATTTATCGTGAATATGGCCACCTACAAAGAAAATGCCCTAAGTTTGTCCCGCTTGTGACTTCAAATATTGGTACCTCTCGGTCTTGATAAATTTTAGATAAAGGAAAAGCCTTGATACAGGAAGGGGAATGGGGTAGGGAAGGTTTTGTTTTGGTAAAATCCTGAAACAGAGGACAAAGGGAAAATAAAGACCTTAAGGATAGCTAGCCAGATGCTCTACTCAACCATTTTGAAATATTAGATGATCTTGATCTATGCATGGAGACACCTGAAATGTCACTACATGATGCACATATAACAAGGCCAAATTAGATGTCTCTTCTTGAGGGGGAACTTAAGGAATCAGATCTAGGGGGTTTAAATGAAGAACAAAGACCTTTGGATCTGATTATAGGGGACATGGATGGGTCTAGCCCTGTAAGGGAAACTATTTTGGAAAGTGTTATAGATTTAGTTATGCCCTCTCCTACTCAGGCACTGATGCAGTCATCCTTGGAATACAAAACTCCTCCGGTGTTGGGATTGCAGTAGAAAATAATTAAAAAAAGTTTTTCGGATAAGAATATGAAGGTGGGTCGGAAGAAGGACCAGGATAAAATTAAGTTAATGGGGGAGACTTTGGTGAAGTTAGGCTTGGTGAGAACATTGGACTCCCATTTTTATAACCCCCAAAAATTATTATCCTCTCATGGAATGTAAGGGGGTTAAACAACATCCCCAGACAAAAAGTTGTTTGTGATTTGGTTCGTGTGCATTCTTCGGATGTGGTGTTTATTCAGGATACTAAATTGGCTATTGATAGTATGTTCAATATTTCTCCCAAGTTGTGGAGAAGGGGGAAATTGCAGTGTATTGGTGCATGTGGATATACTTGTGGCATCGCTTGTTTATAGGATTCGGTTAAGATATCCCCTCTTACTTGGATTTCCAGCAAATGGTCTATTTCGATGGTCGAGCATGATAATGAATTTGGTGAAACCATCCTACTTACAAATGTGTATACTCTTGTTGATTACAATGGTAAAGTGAATTTGTGGGAGCACATTTGCTTTGTGAGAAGTTTGGTTCCCCTGGGTATTGGCTGGAGACTTCAACTCTATCATTTGTCTAGAGGAGAAACATGATGGGGTGGACCATCTCGAGCATTTTTCTTATGTCTTCAATGCTCACATCTGGGCCCTAAACTTGGTTGACATCAAGCCAAATAATGTTATCTTTACTTGGCACAATAGAAGATGTGGGGAAGCTTCCATCTTAGAGAGACTGGATAGGTTTTTGATATCCAGTTATTGGATGGGTAATAACAAAAGTGCTAGTTCTATGATTCT
>JAQPPZ010009486.1:0-28294 GCA_028583015.1 Wollemia nobilis
GTTCCCATTTTGGCAGTTCTCCATTGGGGTGATCAAACCACTGATTCAAAGTATGTGAAGGATGAGTGGAAAATAAGAATAAAATTATGTAAGAGATAATGGGAAGGATGGTAAGGAGGATATGGACAAATCCATATGAACTATTATGGAAAGTGAAGTGGGTGTTCAACTGAGGGAGAATGAACTACAATAGAAAATATTAGCAAAAGAGGTGATTATGAAGGGCTAGATTTTCCATAAGCATCTTCACAATAGTGTCCCACTACCCCCATGGCCACCTCCATGGCCATCACCTATTGGTATCACAACTTCACTCTGCTACTATGACATAGTTTTAGTTCCCAACCTCATCCATGTGGCCATTATCACTCAACTCAGGCCCCACAATACTTGCCCACCCCCAATATGCATTTGGTCCTCGTAATTTTGTTGCTCTACCTCTAAAAATTGGTTAATATCACTGCTACTAGAAAAAGTAGAAAGCTCGGATCTCTTAGACCTAATTCAACTATCCTCAATATCCATATAATAATATCATAGGACTATGGGCAATACATACATCTTAAGCTAGAGTAACCCTATTTTTGGTATTTGTCAAACCTAAACTAATCTATCCACTTGAAAACCTTAAGCACAAACTTGAGCATATGAAGGAGACTAAACTAAACATGGAATTGATAAAATAATAATTGTTCTTGATAGTCTAAAATAAGTCATTGGTGTTAGTAACATAAGTGTAGTGGGTAAAATAAATAGTGTCAATAATAGAGTGATAGTGAAATTGTTGGTTGTCAATAACAATTGGGATAGTATCAGATAGGGAAGTTGGAAATAATAGTCACGGATAGTATCAAACAAGGTAATCATTAGTAATAGTTGGAGATAATATTAGATAAGGTAATTATCAAACTAGGCAGTTTTCAAACAAGACTTAGAAGAAAAACAGGTGATAGTTGAGCAAAATCAAAAGTTTGGGGTGCTTAAAAATATCATTTTGAGACCTAGTCCATTGCGATAACCTCATCAAGCTAATAATTTTTAATATATAACACCCATAAGATTATTAGGGGGTCTCAAAGTCACCAATTTGGGATATAGTCCATTTTGGATCTCTTTAAGCCAATCGATTTGGTATATACCTCCTATACACTTTTTTGAGATCATTACTAAAAATAGTAATTGCTTAAACAAGTATTCCATGTTTTGTAAGATAGTTTAGAGAGGTCCAAATCACAAATCCTTGGTTGGAGGAACTAGAGGAGCAATGAGGAAGATGGAGCAAAACCATTTGTTTGAAAAAATAAGGCTATTGAGTCAACTTTCTCAACTATAGAATAATTTTTAACATGAAATTAAACACTTGAAAGATTACATCTTTTAAATAGTGAGCAAATCAAAGTAAAAATGAGAATTGAAAAAAATCCATGAGGTCAAAAGATGCTTATAAGGAGCCACTTATGCATACCATCAGATTAACAATAGTGAAATTGAGGGAAAGGTTGGTAGTTTTGGAAATACATAAGAGGAGACACACAATGCTCTTTTTAATAATAATACCCCATATAAAATGCCCAAATTATATTTTCCCAAGTTTAATGACAAGGACCTTGATGGTTGGTTGCACCAGGTGAATTAGTTTTTCAAGATCCACAACATACCTTGATATGTATGGATCACCATGGCATCCTTTAACTTTGAGTATGAAGCCCTTTAATGGTATTAAAGGGTGCAACATATGACTCCTGACCTTTCTTGGGAAGAATTTAAAACACTACTCACTCATTTTGGCCCTCATGAATATGAGGCATTTACAGGAGCTCTAAAAGAATTGAAGCAGACCTCCACTATTCATGAATATCAAACTCATTGAGAAGTTGGCTAACCAGACGAGGGTTTTTGGTGAAGGATTGATATAGATATTATTGTGCTAGGAATAGGTTTAATAAAAACCTAGGTTAGGACTTAATTATTCTTTTTAATTTTATGTGAGCTTTTGTTGCTCACGTAGCCCTTGCCAACATCTTCTAGATTAATAGTTGGCAATCTTCTAGATAGGGTTAGTTACAACTTATCCTCCTTGTTTTGAGGATTAATGTTTATCTTTCGAATATGCATTTCGTTGCTATTTGGAAGGGCAATTAGTTGTATTTTATGCTTATTTAAGCATTGCATTTTTAATGTAAATACATCTTGGAATTAATTATTAATAATGATAATTAGTTCCTTATCATTGGTAATAATATCTATATCAAGGATTATTTTAGATATATTTTATTAGTGGGTTAAAGGACAATGTCAAAGTTGAGATAAAAATATTTAAACTGCAATCCATGATGTAAGAAATATGTTTTGCTATGCTAGTAGAGGATAACGTTATTGCTTAGAGGTATTCCTTTAAATTTCCATAGGCTAGAACCCCAATCCCATTCAAGGCCACATTGAATCCAAGGAATGAATCTCCAACAATTAAACAATTGACTAGGGAGGAAATAGAAGCCCATAGAGCACAAGGATTTTTCTATAATTGTGATGAGAAATATTCTATAGGGAATAAATTTGTACAACAAAAATTGTATTTGTTGGATATGGATGATTCTGTTGTAAATGAAATCCTCGAAGAAGAACAATAGGATGAAGAGCACCAAGATAAGAGTGAAGCACAAGAAAAAACTTAAGCTAAGTGAATTTAAGTGATGTGGTGATTCTATTCAATCCTCTATGTATTTGTATCTTACATTTTTTATTTATTTATAAATCTAAGTGATGTGATGATTCTATTCAATCCTCTACATATTTTAAAGTTTTTTACGATATTTAAGCTAATATTATACCATAAATTTCTATAATTTTGTTTAGAGAAAAATATAAAAAAGATTACAATTTAGTTTTTTTGAAGATGCTTTAAAGTCATTCATCCTAAAGGATATTATTCCTCATTATCTATTATTATTTTATTGAATTAGAGGCATTAATTATTTATTTTTAGAATATAATCATTCAACATGTTAGAAGTGCATATTTAAAGGTTGGATCTAGTGCCATTACTATTTTTATTAGTTAATTTGGATTCCATTCTCCCTTAGTTTTTAGATCACACTAAGGGATTGCTTCTAGTTTTATTAGAATAAAAATCAAGTTGTATTGGGTTCCACTATGTGTTTGGAGGGTCTAGTTTGATTTGAAATTCATAGGATCTATTGGGGACTAAATCTGGTCCCTGTGCTCCATACTCCATGACCACCTGCAATGTAGTTTCATTAGATGAATCTAGTGCCCATGCCTCATGTGGAGCACCAGTCCTAAGAAGTTTGGAGAGTATGGGAAGTGGATCCTTCAGATGAGCTTTAGGTTTTTAACCAAGGCCTTTGGAGGGTCAAATAGTGGAAGTTTTATTTGAAACTCATAGGATCTTAAATGCATTATAATGCAAGAAATATTCCCAAGTGGGTTTTTTCTAGGAATATTTAGATAAAATTAAGCATAATCACAATAGCAATGTATTAATGAATAGAAATCCTTATAAACTAAATTACAATGAAAATAAAATAACAAAAGTGCTTAAGAAAATAACTAAGTGGAAATACAATAAACTTATATTAATCAAGCAAAATAAATATCAGAGGCCTCTTCGAGGGGCAACCTCCTTGGAAGTAGAGCTCCAATACAATTTAAGAAAAACATGAGATACATTCTACTCTAAATCCATATCCTTATATAGACTCTTATTTATGCTAACTCTAATTCTCAATGGTCGGCCCACATGAAATAGGGGACTCAAGCTACTAATTCCTACTTATAATAAAAGTAAGGGCTACATCATAATGGACCCATACACACTAGTCGATCAAGGTGTAAACATACACCAACACTAGACAAGTACATAACAATGGTTGTGTTAGGATAGCATCATAACATACCCTTCCTCTTCAAGAAGATTTATCCTCAAAGATTGAGGTGAGGAAACTACTACTACATGTATCAAGGAGAAAGCAACACCATAATATGTAAACAAGAAAATATGATTATTTTATTGCAACTTTGTTTTACTCTTTTCCTTTACAATCTGCCCATAAAAGAGGCTTACAACAATAATGTTTTATGTATACAATGGGAGAGAAATGAATGGTCGTGTCTTCAAAGCCTTCTTTTTCCATAAACAAAGGTTGTAAATTTGATGGTTGTTTGGGTGTTCTTAGACCTATCCTTGCTTATTTCAATATTAATATGACTACACACAACTCATAAAAGGGGTTCATGACAATAAAAGAGGCCTTCCAAGGTGAGGCCCAAAATATTAAGAAAGGGTTGGCTTTGTGTGATTGCTCGGAGCAATTGGCTTTGAGTTGTTCAAGGACTACAAACTTTGGTGTGGGGCCTTCCAGGATAATTTTGACTTTGTTGTTGTTGATTTGGAACTGCTAGGTCCACCGAGTTGAGAGCAGTTGATAAATGAAGCCTTGTTACTCTTCAAGAAGACTCCATTGTTGTAGTGGGCTTGAGTTGTCCCATGGGATGGTCACACTCATAAGTACATGCAATAAAAAAGGGAGAAAAAAGAGGGCCAACAAAATTTTGGTAGATTTTTGTTAAGGTATTCTTGTGTTCATGCAAATGGAGAAAAATAATGGAGTATTTATAGGATTTTGGGTAAGGTGAGGAGGATGACATGGATAAGAGGTGGAATGACATGGTATCCAAGTGGGAGGTGCAAATGCAAATGTATAGGGATTCCACTTGGAGGAGTGTGCACCTTCCAAAATTAATAGCTTTGGGTGGAGTGAAATCTCACCCACCCAAATGCCATAAATTGGCCTAGGGGGATGTGAGGGTCATGGGGACATTTGTGCATTGGGTGATGTGGGCACAATTTAAAATTACTTAAAATGCAAGGGTGTAATATGTGAAGTACAAGTGGCTTAATGAGGGAGGTTGAATTTGGAGTTAAAGGGCAATTTTAAATTCATCCAAAATGGAGGGAAAAGGGTGAGGGGACAAAGCCAATTAAATGGGAGGGATTTAGGTGAGGATTTTGGAAGGGATTTGACTTCCTAGGGATTTTCTTGAGATTTTCAAATTAATGGTGCAATCCCCTAGGGACTTGACCAAGGATCAAGGGGTATGGTTAGGGGTTTAATGAAGGGTTTGGGTGCATGTTGGATTTTATGAGGATTTAATTAGGAATTTAATATTCAATGTGCATTCCTCTTGGGTTTTGGTCATGGATTACAATATGATTAGGACCTAATGGAGGGTTACTAATAAAATGGAGGTTGGTAAAAAATTGAGGTGGATTTGAATGATTATGAATGCTAACAATGGATTAGAAGAATTAAATAGAGTAGGGAGAAATTAGGAGAACTAAAAGAGATCATGAAGAATCAGAGGAAATTAAGATGAATTAAGGAAATAGTGAAAATTAAGAAAATTAGAGAAGAATTAGGAGAAGATAAATAATATTAGAGGAATTTAGATGAAATTAGAGGAATTTTAGAGGAATTAGAGGGAATTAGAAGAATTAAAGAGAAATTTAGGGGAATTTTGGTGGAAATTAGACAAATTAGATGGGAAAATTATGGCTTTGGAGGGATTTGGATAAATTTGGGTAATTAGTGATGATTTCGTGGTAATTAGGGGTTGTTGGTGATTTTATTGGGAGATGAACTCAGATGCTTGCAAAAATGACTAATTTTGGGTGGCCACACTATAGTTTATGGAGCAACTCCTAGGTGGCATGTTTTAATTATAGTAAATTCCACTATACTAGAACATCGATTCATCCAAATGGGGTAGTGTAGATTGGACCTATATACAATTTCTAAGAACCTTGTTTAAATATGAGATATGGAAAATTGAATGTATCATGGAAGAAGGTGATAATTATAACTTATATGCCATGGGACCAATCTATTGTTGCACTTTATACAGTTCATATAATTTTGGTGTTATCTTTTGGCTACTATGAATTTTAAGTGATGATTGCTTGTAGGGTTACAAGTGTAGAAAAACCATGTCCTTGATGTTAAAATTACACTTAAAACAACATTCATATACTTGTCATATACGATTTTGTGCCATGGCTAAATTATCTTCGATATGTTGGAGTAGTACACATTCCATGAGAGTGTAATCCACTACTTGAAACTCGAAACTACCTAGAATGTATGACAAAATTGATGTTGGAGGGTGTCCATAAACTACTTCATATTGTGTCATCTTGATGAAGGAGTAATAGGAGGTATTATACCACCATTAAGCCAAAGGAAAACATAACCCAATGAGTTGATTTCTTAGATGCAAAGCAACATAAATAAGTTTCCAAACACTTGTTTACCATTTCAATTTTTCCATCAATCTAGGGATGGTATGTCAAGCTCATATTGAATTGTGTGTCATGCAGCTTGAATAATTCTTACTAGAAATAACTAGTGAATGTGGGGTCACGATTAGATATGATGAACTAGGGTATGCCATGAAGGCAAAACATAGAACCAAGGAATATTTGGGCAACAATTGAGGCCTTGTAAGGGTGGTATAGAGGATAGAAATGAGAATACTTAGAGAGACAATCCACCACCATGATAATGACTATTTTACCTCCAAAATTTGCTAGCCTTTCAAGAAAATACGTAGAAATATTTGTCTAAATGATCTCCAAAATATGAAGAGCTTGGAGTGTGCTTAGTGTGCAAATAGTTTCAACCGTTAACACATTGACAAATGTCACATTTTGCAACAAAGGTCTTGATATCCTTTCTCATCCTTGCCTAAAAATATATGCATTTAGCTTGTTCAAATATCTTTAAGAAGCCTAAATATCCTATAGTCGAAGAAGCATGCATTTCCTATGGTATAAAATCATGTGGTGGAAAAATTCTAGGATAACAAGACAAGGTCAGTATCACAGATGTTGTTCATCCTATGTATGTCTTGGGTAAGAGTATTTTTCAATTTGAAGTTATTGAATTAATAATTGGAAAGTGGAATCTTGGGTCACTTCTCCTTGAAGCTAGTGGGTCCATTGAGGAAGTGGAGTAGAGATGACACATAACATACCATGATCCTCATATTGGTAGGATAGTGCATTAGAGACTATGTTTTACTTACCCTTCGTATAAATGATTTCATAGTCATATCCTAGTAGTATGGTAACCTATTTTTTTGTTTGGTCATAAAAATATGTTGTTTAAGAAAGTACATAAGTTTGTGGTGATCTATTTTTATGAAAAAATTACCCAATAAGATAAGGCATTTATTGGTTGACAACATATAATATCACCACCATCTCCTTCTCATAAGTTAATTTTCCTAGGTTTTGCCTAATAGAGTCTTACTAGTGAAGACCAATGGATGCTCTTCCTACATAAGCACTATATAAATTCCACTTTTGAAGGCATCACTTTCAACCACAAATGGCTTAGAGAAATTAGGCATATCCAACATAGGAGTAGAGATCATAGCTTGTTTGAGTCACAAAAGGTATGTTTTATGGGTTTTCACCATAGAAACAAGTTCTTCCACAACATAGCCATTAAAGGATATGTAATATTTCCATATACATGGATAAATTTTCAATAATATCCTATGAGGTATAGAAAACCTTGAAGACTTTTGAGAGTGTGTAGTTTGGGCCATTCTTGTTGTAGAGGGGAAAAACAAAAACAGGGACAACATATTACCCCTAGTTTGGTCTCAGGCAAAATCATGCCCCGTAATGGGTGACCACGATAATGCCAAGCGAAGTCTTACCCCGTAGCACACCAGGCACGATTTCGCATAAACTATATGAAAAATAAAATATGAATGTAGAAGCTCGATTACATCATTCAGAAAACCTAAATGTGCATGCAAAAGAGCGAATTCACCTAGTAGAGAGTGCAGAAGCAAAAAAAAAGGGTTTTAGATCTCTCGAATGGTCAATCTCTCCTTAGGGCTCCAACAAAAATCCACCAAGAGCGAGGAAGAACAATGTAGCAGACAATCAAACTCCAAACTTCAAAGTTGCTTGTGAGAGAAGAAGAAGAAATATGCAGACCGAATAAAACACTTTGCGAGAAATCAAATGCAAGCAATAAAATCATTAAATGTTGATTATGTGAGCGTGTGTTAACTTGTGTGTTATCATGTGTGAAAAGTGAATTCAAACCCTCCTTATATAGCATATTTGAAGGTGAAAAGAGTGGTAAAACCAAGGAGGGCCGACGTAAAACATGCCAACCCCAAAAAATTAGGGTTTTAATGCATCAAACCCTAAAAATGCAAAATCATGCCCCATTCAGGCCGATCGTGATATCGCAATGCGAAGTCGCGCCCCATCAAGGACCGGACGCAATTTCTCATAGAGAGGGAAAATAGGAAAAACAGAGGGGGGAAGGCCTTGTCCTTGCCTTAGGCAAGTCTAAGGGGTCCCCTAGAGGGCTCAGGGAAGATTGCCCACTAAAGTGGGTCAATTTTCCGTGTCTACATTTTACCCCCTCTTTGACGCATTTATGGCCTAATAAATGTGTCAAAGAAGAGATGTAAACACCCACAAACAAAAAATGATAAGCAAAAATGGGGTGGCTGGTTTAGAAGAAAGGGATGGTGCAAAAATGGTGTTATTTCGAACACTTTCAAATTTTACACGTAAATCGAGGCATTAGGGACATTAATGCCTCTAAGGCCAGGGTGCCCCCTCGAGTTTTATGAGGGACACATTCCTCATAAAAACTCAAAAAGGTAGACTCATAAGAAGAAGCAAAAAAAGAAAAAAGGAGAAAAAGCATGCGAAAACAGGGTTAAAAGTGAAAAGGGGGCAAAACCCTAATTCATTTTAACCATGCGAGGGAGAAGAAAGGAGCTCTGGAGAAAAGGAGGATATGGCACTACCGATACACCATTCAATGATCATGAGGGGTGAGGTTGGCACGGAGGCAGAGCGGGCACAGGTAGGATCGAAAACCCTTCCTTGCATGTCAATTTTTCAAAATTTTTCATGCATTTTTAGTGGTTTTCCACCAAAATCGATGGTTTTTCCACGTACGACCTAGGCATGATTTCATGGTCTGACCATGATTTTTCCCTAGGTAGCAATGATGAAATTGCACCTGGAAAAAATTGACCAGGCGTGATTTCACGAAAACGTGCCTAGCGAGCATGATTTCACCAAAAAGGGAAAGAGAAAAAGAGGAAAAAAAGAGAAAAAGAAGGAAGAAGGAAAAATAATGCAAGAAAACAACTTTAAAGATGTAGAATTTAATTGTGCTATGGATTTAGATTGATTTAAAATTAATTAATTAATTTTAATGTATTAAATTTTTAATTAAATTTATTAATGGAAAATTTTTATTTTATTGTTATTGTAGCTTAGGGTACTCGAGAGCCGCGAGTGGAGAGCAAGCTCCTTGGAGGTGGAGCTAGAGGCACTTAGGTAGGCAGAGAGGGATACATTGGTGGTGGTGGGGCTAGACCACCTAGCTAGACTACCTCGGGTGGAGGCAGACAGGGCTCTACTGATGGCACTAGCAGAGAGGTGGTACCCAGAGTCGTCTACCTTTCGGTTACCCACGGGAGAGATGACTGTCACACTAGAGGATGTGTGGTGCATCTTGCACATCCCCATAAAGGGGAGAGTAGTTTATAGAGCATGAGGGAGGCCAACTACCTTGCAGTGATTATCAAGAGGTTGGACCCACTAGGTGCGAGAGAGCACCATAGTCGTAGATGACCTGGTGGGGCGGTATGGGGTAGACCCATTGATGACCATGCTCTATGGGGTGGTTGCAGGTATGTTGATGTGCCACACTAGTAGGAAATATCTACCATGGGTGATGGTGGGTGTAGTGGTAGACATGCGAGACCAAAGGGCTAGGTTCGCATGGGGTCCATATGTGTTGGCTCGCTTGTACAGGATGTTGTACAATATCATGTACAAGTGACATACAAGGATAGTGTGTACGACGTTGCTCCAGGTATGGAGTTGGGAGTACATAGTAGTGTGGAGATCGGATGCACTACTAGGTCCATTGCCCACTTTGGAGTGACCAACAACATACAGGTGGCCCAGATCCCTAGAGCAGGCTACGAGGACCTACGTCGAACATCTACCACTAGCGAGGTGGATAGTAGATGAGTTGAGGGAGGCCAAGATAGTATGGTGACCCTAGCATCTACATCCAAGATGGGCTGAGGATAGGATAGATCTAGTGAGGTTCGAGAGGATCAAGTGGCTAACTACAGAGAAGGGAGAGCCAGAGGTCTTCAGATTTGATCGAGTCTTGAGGTAGTTCAAGATCTTGCAAGGCATCCTAGACCTAGGGGACTACTGGTACCAGAGAGTCTACCAAGACCCAACAGGGGTAGGAGGTGGGCCAAACCTGACTAGGTGGGCCAAGGAGGATTTAGATGATCCTCCTTACATGGATCCTAGGGTGGACGATGTGGGAGTGGCCTTCGACTACTAGCGGTGGTATAGAGGAGTCATGCCCATAGGGTCTCCCTACCAGTTTTGATATAGAGGCACCAAGTGATGGGCTCGAGCATGCAACGAGCATTCTAAGAGGTTGCTCATAGGGCCATAAAGAGGGCTCAGTAGGGACCAGTAGCTTAGAGGTAGGCTCAGGTCAGGATTGAGCTGGTGATGGAGGACACTAGCGCTATCGAGACCAGGGAGGTAGGGACATCTGGAGTTTCCCCCATAAAGGCTAGGATACCACCATGCAGAGGATTGAAAGAGACCTCCACATTAATGGTAGCTAGCCAAGGTTAGGCTCTAGGATGAGGGGATCCGAGGGAGGAGGTAGAGGTGCTACGGGCATAAGTGATGACTCTATAGAGGTAGGTGGACCTGCTCTAGGAGGATAGGTCCAAGAGGATCGAGGGACTATGAGGCTCACTGAGCATCACAGAGAGGGAGAGGGATGCAACTCGAGTAGAGGCCAATCATATCCGAGGGGAGGTGAGCCAACTAGACATAGAGTATCAGAGAGCTCGGGTAGAGGGGATGGCTATCATCGGGAGCAGCCAAGCTAGCGATGGAGTCTACCTTTTACAGGAAGAGCTATAGAGGGTAGGGTAGAGGTTGGAGGTGGCCATTCAATGAGCTACCTTTTATGAGATCATGTACTACTAGGTAGTACCAATGGAGTAGAGAGTGACACTCCCTCCATCCCTCTAGTCAGCTAGTAGGTCATGATCTCGATCACAAATATTCTTGACATCTTCGTTCATGGGTATGCGACTACTTGGACCACCTCCTCCTCCAGGTGGAGCAGAGGAGATAGGCTCTCAGAGCTAGGCTAGGGATCGGGATGACATACCAATTTTTATTATGGCATGCACCCCTAGGGATTGGTTGAGTGTACCGAGACTAGACTATGGTACACCAACTAGACACGACTGTATCTCTCTCTTTTTCATCGAGTAATACATAGTTGCTTTCTCTTTTTATGTTTTGTGAATGTGTGCATGTGATTTTAATCATTATCTTAGATGTTTCTTTTTAATTTAATATTTCATGTATGCAATCTATCTTAAATGCAATGCTATATGAAATGCATGGATGAACAATGGATGAAATGGATGGAAGAAAGAAGGAAACATGAGATGAAGAAGAAGACAAAGAAGAAGATACAAAAAAATAAGATAATCCAAAGGTCAACCATATAAAACAGAGAAGGATGGGCAAAACATAGTATTGAAATCAGCATAGGTCACAAGGGACCAATGTGACTAAATACTATGAATCATACCAGAAAAGAGGGAGCTAAACCCACTATGGGTGTAGTGCTCACCATAAAGAATGAGGTGTTGGAGTCTGACCCACTATGGGTGGTTTCTCACTTATTGACTATTATGGGGTGATTACCCACTAGGATGTATGCTGAGGCCTACTGAAAATGGCCAAGGAGCTTATCCTGTAATGGGGTGTTGAGCCCACTGAGTCAAAAGGGAGTATAACCCAATAGAAGATCATATCCGATAAGATACCTACTAGGATGTATAGCTATCCCATGTGGGGTGTAATATATAAGGATAAAATATATATTAGGTGAGCGCTACCCTCGATAGGGGTTTAGAAACTGAACACAAGTGAGTGTGTGCAAATGTGTAGAGAAGACAACTTAAGAATGACAAAGGAAGAGATAAAATGCACGTATCTCCTTGTCAAAAGCAAAATAAGACAAAGGAAAAGAAGGCAATAGAAAAATGACAAGGAGATATTAATGAGCTATCACCTTTGATCTAGGAGATACTCTCACTATTTTTGAGATTAAGGAAGATAAAGCAAGAAAGAAGACTGAAGAAGAAAGCCCTAGGTGGGGGTCTTGCTAGGCATCAGAGTCCTAGAGAGAGTGCAATGCATGTGAGCTACGACCTAACTAGGTATCATCACATGCCATTGTCGCAAGATCCCCAAAAATCTATATGATCAAGCAGTCATGGACAAGCAATCATGCAAAATATGACATTCAAGCATGCAGGTTGGATTAAATGTCAGACAAACAATGCAAAAGGATGATAGGCAATAATGCAATATGAGCAAGCAGATGGATGCAATGGAAATGCAAATGCATAGCTAAATGATGATTAATTGATTTGATGCAATTTTTGTTTGTTTTTATGTTTTATTATTAAGTAATTTAAATTAATTAATTTAAGCAAGCAGAATGAAAGTCGACACAATATCTAAGTGTGTCACCTTTCTTAACAAAAAGAACAAGCGTGCCATGGATTGCTTTGTCAAAGAAATCTCTAAAAGGTAAGCCTTATCGATAATTAGAATTATGGAGAGGCTCCTTCATAGCTCTTTCTTTGGTAGCCATAGCACGATAATCAATGCACTCATGAACATAACCATTCCTTTTAACATAAGGAGGAGCAATTCCTAACTTCGCAAGATCACTATAGGACAGCGAAGTAGGGTCCTCTTCTAAAACAGAAGGTTTATTTTTAGAACACACAGAATCAATCATATTGTAAAACAAGACATTAGGAGAATAAGGGGGACCATCATCCTCATCACCCACTCCTAACTTTTGATAATCCATATATTCAACGTAAGTCATAAGATGATCATCATTGTCAAATGGTAAAGGTTGGTCTTTTCTAGGTATAAAACCTATGCCACATCTCCTAGGCTAGATTTCAACATCCAAAGGCTCTTGAATGCCCTTATGTTGTGGCCCCAAGCCTTTACCTACATATCCCATACTAGATAGGATATATTTAGGAAGTGGGTAATCATTGGAAAGGTAACAATGAGCAAAAGAGCGCTCAACGGGAGAGGGGTTGCTACCACGTATCTTATCTTCAAAGGTAGTTCCTACGAAGATAAAGGTACACATGCCAAAGTGTACAACATCACCTTTCTTATGGGGTAAGCCCATGGTTCTTGGTGATGGTGGTAGCCTAGCTAGATCCAGAAGAGGTTCTTGAAGAAATTGATTATCATGATCCCGAGATGAAGAATTTAAGATATGTTCCTCACTCATTTTTAAATTTTGAAATTGTTCTGATATTTGAGATGAGGAACATGGAGAAACCATTGAAGAGATTGAGGGACATAGGTTGAACTCAGATCGAGCTCACTCTACATTTGAAAAAAATTCAAATGGTCGAGGGTCACCCAGAATGGTGATAACTTGATTCTTAAACTCAAACTTGAGACATTGATGAAGAGTAGAAGGGATGACCTTCATTGCATGAATCCAAGGACGTCCAAGAAGAAGATTAAAAGATGCAGGACAATGTACCACATAAAACAAAGTATCCAATATTTTAGGCCCAACTTTGAGAGGAAGAGATATGACACCACAGGCTTCTTGGGACTCATTGTTGAAAGCTTTTATAATGATATCGGATTTTGTTAAGTCTTCCTCTTTTAATCCAAATTTTTGAAAGAATTGATATGTACACAAATTGAGAGAAGAACCATTATCAATCAGAATTCGCTTGATAAAAGTATCCCCAATAAGTGCAATGATGTAAAGTGAAGAATCTTCTTGCAAGTTTGAGGAAGGTTTATCATCATCCAAGAATGAGATATGATGTATCCCAAGAGAACCTACGACATCAACTATAGCATTGGGTAAAATATCTGAAGGAACTGATTATTGCTTTAAAAATTCCATCAAAGCATCTCTATGGTTGGGAGAAGTTTGAAGGAGTTCTAAAACTAATATCTTTGCTAGAGTACTAGCCAACTACTTTTGGAGATCAAATGAAACCTTAGGTTGTGGTCTCAATACAATAGGTGGAGTCCCTATATCTAAAACTTTTCCTTGATTATTCTTCAAAACTAAACTAGGTTGTAACACATAATTCTATCCTTGTTGAGGATGTTGAGTTTGAGCTTGTCTTCTTGTAGTTATCCCAACCATGCCAACCATATTACCATAAGGAGGAGGCTCATTCTGATGAGCCACCTGATTTGTTGCTTATTGATTATATTTTGGCAATGGATCTTTAAATATTTCCATATCTTGATTGGTAGTCACATTTTGTTGGATAGGTACTTGATTATTCACTACCTAAGAATTGCCTAAGTCAATGCATCCTGCATCAATCAGATCCTGAACCACATGTTTCAACTTCTTACAAGAATTCATCCAATGTCCTTCCACTCTATGATATGCACAATGTTGACCTACCTTATACCAATGAGCTGTAGTATATGGTTGTCTAATAGGAGGTAACTCAATTGCCTTAGCTTCTAAGAGTTGTTTCAAAACTACTTCCATGGACATATTAAGCCTTGTAAAATTTCTTTGTGGAGGTTTTTGAAGTACTATCTTTTGTAGGTTGTTAGTAACATTATTAACAGGCCTACTATCCATTCCACTATCACCTCCTATATGTCTATTTTTATGTTGAGACTTAGTAGGTTTCTCTTCCTTAACTTTGAGTTGACCTCTCCTGATGAGAGCCTGTTCTACTTTTCTTGCTAAATCAATCGCTTGGTCAAAATATGTAATAGTAGTAGTCTCTAATGCATAAGATAATTGTTCTTGTAAATTACCAATAAATATCTCGAGCATATCCTTAGGAGGTAAAGTATATCTCAAACATCCAACTAAACTTCTCCAACGAGCCAAAAATTTTGAAAAGCTTTCTTCTTTACTTTGTTTTAAATTATACACATCTTTCATTGTCACTTCCTTTTCAATATAAGCACCAAATTGTTGAACAAATAATTCTGCTATCTCTTCAAAACTCTTTAAGGAATAATTAGGCAACCGATAATACCATTCTAATGCCATGCCACCAAGACTTTTAGGAAATATTTTAAGCAACAACATATCATCATAAATGAGATCATGGCAAGATGTTCTAAATATTCTTAAATGTTCTATTGGATCTTCTGTCCCCTTATAGATAGGTAAAACTGGCATAGGAAAGTGCTTAGGATAAGGCCTAGCAACAACAATAGGATCCAATGGTTGATTACACATTTCCTTATAACTGTAAGTAAAACTTGAAGGCTGAATCATCTCAACTTTTGAAACCAACTACTTCACCATATTTGCCAAATTTTGTACTTTTGGATTACTATTATGCATTGCTCCCAAATTCCCATATGTGTGTTGAGGAACCAATGCTTGATTCAGGTTGGAAGTATGGATATTATTATTATATGTGGCACCTTGTGAAAGTGAACAACTAACATTGGGAAGAACAGAAGCAAAAGTGTTGATATTAGAATATTGAGGAAGAAATTGAGAACACTTTTGAGTGATACTACTAATTGGAGGGGCTTGCGTATTCCTTCCAATGTTGGTGGTTGTAATAGTATCAATAGTTGAGTTCAACTTATCAAGATGTACTGATTTAGGCAAGGGGTTTTCTTGGTTAAGCATAGGGGAGCTTATTGGAGGAGGAGGAGTTTCATCTCTTTCAAGGTGAGCTTCTTGCTCCATGCCTCCCAATATCCTATCCCTATTAGCTTTCATAAAACCCCAAATATGCTCAAATGATGAAAAGACAAAGCTACCATTAGGTCCCTCATAAGGATAAAAACTCATCTCAGTATCCATGTTGTATTGCTCTTCTAGATCTATGTTAGGATCCTCTCTATCAATCTGATCATCTTCCAGAGGAATACAATCAGATTCAAGATGCTTTCGTTGACTTCTAAGGACAGGAGCCATTAGAAGAGTGAAAGGATAGAAGAGAATACTAACAACAGAAACAAAAATATTTTAAAATATTATTAATATTCTTCAACCACACAAACAAATTTAATGATATTGCTTAAAAAAAATGTTTGAAAGAAAAAGGAGGTGTTCACGTCGGGTTCACCAAATATGTAGAGGGGGAAAACCGCCCTACCACGTACAATTCCCAAAAGGTTGGATCCACAAGAGAGGAGAGAAGCCTTATGGGGTGAACCGTGGGGGTTGTGTTGTTCTCTACACTCGGTGCTAGGGGGGATGGGTTCACCAAGAATGGCTTTAAGGACTCGCTCCAAGTCCACAGGATTTTTAGGAATGTTTGATGTATTCGATTCAAGACAAACACCTATATTTGGCCTTTCTAGATCTATGCTATAAAAGATAAAGGACAATGCAAAAATACAGAATGCAAGAATACAAGAGCTAACCCTAGAATGATTCTTTTCTTTGAATGCTTTTCTAACCTAGGGTTCTAAATAGACAACCTTTAAGCAAGGGCTCAAGAAGGGATGCACAAATAAAATTAACCCTAAGTGCACACTATATGTTGTTTTCCTTTCAATACCTAGAATTAAATAAAATATATTTCTTTTAAATCAGATCTAGGGTTTTTACAATAGAAATAAAAGCACTCAACAAACAGCCTAAAAGACTATTCAGAATACTTAGCTTATTTGGTGATTGATCCTTGCTTTTATCCTTTTGTCCAATATTAATAATACATGTTCCTGCAAGATAACTCAAGAAACACTTGAAAATGGGATTAGCGTTAGGGGGTCTACTTAGGCCACTATACAACAGTGCTTGGAGGCGCAATAGTCAAGCCCCCTAGGTTGATGTGGACATCTTTAGATCTAGGCTAATGTTTATTAGGCTTAGTTTATTTTATCATTTACTTAAGCCTAAAGTCCTAAGTCTAAGTTAGAATGTGTGAGTTCTAGACTAGGTGTTAGCTTTACTTATTTAATTAAGTCCTAAGTCTAGGAATAATTCAATAAATATCTAATTCCAAATTGTAAATATCGATAATATTTGGACGACATATTCTTGGATTAGATTTGTTAGCTTAGTAAGAGTTAGCAACTTGAGTTTGAGTGCTTAGTCATAGATTCTCCTATTTTGGGAGATTATGGTTGTAAATTGTATTATTTAAGTCCTTCATTTGAATAATATCAATTAGGTGTTTTTGTTCTAAATTTCCTCATCACTAGTATCAGATCCTGTGATCAGGCTTGTGTTAGTTTATATCCTAGTTGGTCTAGGAATCCATTAGTTGCAAAGTATTAGGTGCATTAGATCCTTGCAAAATTATACTTCAATTCCTAATTCCAAATCCCAAATTGACCTCTATCATTTTTGTTGAGTTGTTCAGATCCATGCACATTTTTTATATAGAAAAAACTTATTTTTGCCAATTTGGCTTAATTAAGGTTAAATTTTTGTTTAATATTAATATTTTTATTAATATTAATATTAATATTAACTTTATTTTTATTAAAAATATTTGTCGCAGGCACTATTTTCTCGATTGACGCCATAGTGAGCGGCCAACTCAAGTCTATCGATCACTGCCGACAAACTACCAACAAGGGTAGGTGGTGGCCAGATCACCACTGACAGTTCCAATCGGTGGCCAATATTCGATAGCTAGCATCGATGGCTAGTTCCATCGGTGTTTATTTCACTGATGGCCAGTTCACCGACACCTACCGATGATAGTCGACCAATGACAAACCAAAATTCTTCTGGTACATTCCTATCTGGATACCCTCGGTGTCAGGGTCCTCGACACCATCGATAACCCCTTCCATGATGCTTCAATCAACATTGACCTATTGGTGATATTCAGGTGACTTCACACTAATTTTGATTGTTTCAAAGCAAACACCCCACGAGTTGTAAACTTGACGTGCTGATAATTCTTGACAGATCACTGCAATTTCTTGTGGCTTGATTTTTTTGAGGACATTGATCTTCCTTTTGATACGTAGATTATTTGATGCTCCACTGTCACCTACAATTGTAGACTACGAGCTTCCCTCTTGCACATGTTTTCACCCCGATGCTATCAATTTTTTTGATGATACAGATGGCGTAAATTTTCAACGTAGCAGACCTCCACTACAAATCAACTATGTGTCGATCGATCTAGATGTCGATTTCCATTGACCAATGAGATCCATTGGTCTTCTCTACAGTTTTTGGAGAATAAATTAGATTTGCCAATCGATTTAGCAGGTTTTTCGATGATGTTCACGATTTTTGGACATGATTTTTTTGGTGATATTTTTATTCTCTAGTGGTGTCCTAGCGAACGAGCTCCATGACTCAATTTTTCTTCACAAGTATTATCCCACATGCCTTCTATTGTGAGGTTCCAATCGGTTTAATAGGCACAGTGCGCCTAATGAAGGATAGCCAACCCATGGGGGCTGGCTAGGCGAGCTATCATGTGCTCGTTGACTTTCAATAGCAGGTTGAATTTTTGTAAGAATTGTTTGCTTCCCTCCAGTGGGTTGAATGATGTTGTTGACACATTCTCACGTTGATTTCCAATTGGACATGCGGACTTGCAAGTTTCCTGCCCATTGACTTTTGCAGAAAAATAACAAATATATTTTTTTTATAGGGGTACTTACTTTTGCCTATAAAATTAATTAATTATATTTTTCTGCTAAACTATTTATTTCCCACAAATTGTAAAAGTTAAATTAACTTTTATTTTTTTGTGTTACTTTACTTGGGAAATTAGGCATAAGCATTTGTAAAAGAGGGCAATTATTTTTGCACTTCTTGGAAAATTATATTTTTTGTAATCCCTCTTTTAGAAGGCAAAAGTTAAAATTTTCTTGAAATAGCCTAGGAGAGGCTATTGATCTGGCTTACACTAGATCCCAAATGGCGTCAGACTTGGCTGACCAAATGTTTTCTTTAGCTCAAACTGTTGGTAATTTGGCCAACAAAGTAGATGATATTTTAGTCCAGTATTCTCCTGAAGAAAAAGCCCCTAGAGATAGTAAATCTCATCTAAAATATGATGTCAAGATCTATGATGGTTTTCGAAATCCTATTGTGCTCAATAACTGGATCATGGACATGGAAACTTTGTTTGCTTATACAGAAGTTCCATTAAATGATAAAGTTCCTTTTGCTAAACTCAAATTGAGTGGGTTAGCAAAACTAGTCATCTTAGATCGACAAGATGAACAAAATCCCATTACTTTTTGGGACGAATTGGTTCAATATTTGAAGGATTTTTTTATCCTTCTAATTATGCACAAGAATTGAAAGTGAAATGGTTTAGATTACACCAAGGTTACAATATGTTTGTACAGGATTATATCTCTTCTTTCAACAGGTTACGCATTTTGTTGAGTGTAAAGGATCCTACAACAGAGTTGATTGTAAAATTTACAAGTGGCATTCAAAAGCACTTGTATAGGGAGATCAAATATAATCCCTTAGAAACCATTGATGCGGTCTTCAATCATGCATAATTGGCCGAAGAGAATTTCACCACTCGAGCTCAAGAAAATTCTCGCTCTTCAAATTAGCAGCAGTCTTCGAAGGCCAAGATGCCTTCCAATTATTCTCCTTCTTCTTCTTCCTCTTCTTCTCCAAAGTCTTATAATGTAAAGAAATATTGTAATAATTGTAAGATATAGGGGAACTTCGAATCCAAGTGTTTTTGGAAAAAAAATAACTTACTTGTACAACCTATAGTGAAGGAGCCCCAAAAGGCCCCCATTGTGGTTATGGGAGAAGGGAGAGCATATGATGAATTGAGAGGAAAACTGAACAATGTTACACTGTTGCATCAAAAATATGGTCGTGATCGATTGTTTGTCACCAAAGCCCACCTCAAACATGACTTCTTTATGGATTGTATTATCGATAATGGATCTCAAACCAATATAATTGCACAATCTGTTATTGATAGGCTCAAATTTCCTATGGAATGACATCCTCTTCCTTATCCATTGGGTTGGAAGGATACAAATTCTAACTTCTACATCACAAAGGCTTGCATTATGTCATTTTCTTTTGGGTCTCATTATGTATATCGAGTCACCTGTGATGTGACTCCCATGGACTATTATGGTCTTATTCTTGGGCAACCCTATCAGTTTATAAGAGGGCTATTTATGATTCATACCATCAGACCTATACTTTGCATCATCAACATAGGCAATATTATCTTCATTCTCAGTCCTAGACCACACTTATACCTAATTATTATCTACCAGAGAAGATATCCCTTGTCTTCAATAGGCCTCGTGACACACTTGCTTTCGCTGCACTACCTCCTTCCAAGGTGGCATTATCATCATCATCTTTCGCTGCATTGCCTCCTCCTAAAAAGTAAATTTCTTCATTGGCACCTCCTCATGTTGCTCTAGCTCTTCTTCCAACTGTTAGAGTGGCCATCATTGCCATCTTCACTGGTTCCTATTTTTTAGCAGACTTCACCGGCTCTGCAACAGACTATTGGTGTTTCTTAATTGCCTCATCAAGATCCTAGATGGATTGGTGACTGATATGTACCACGACCTTCAACTCTAGTATTGACTACGACTCGTGGCCCACATGATCTTGTTCAGCATCTCAGTCAGCTTTTTTTTAGCGTGTTGTATCTCACCCCTTCACCCCTATTGTACAAGCATTGGAGTCCAATGCTTCTATGGTGGAGAGGGATGATGTGGATATTTTTAGATCTAGGCTAATGTTTATTAGACTTAGTTTATTTTATCATTTACTTAAGCCTAAAGTCCTAAGTCTAAGTTAGAATGTGTGAGTTCTACACTAGAAGTTAGCTTTACGTATTTAATTAAGTATTAAGTCCTAAGTCTAGGAATAATTCAATAAATATCTAATTCCAAATTGTAAATATCGATAATATTTGGACGATATATTCTTGGATTAGATTTGTTAGCTTAGTGAGAGTTAGCAACTTGAGTTTGAGTGTTTAGTTATAGATTCTCCTATTTTGGAGATTATGGTTATAAATTGTATTATTTAAGTCCTTCATTTGAATAATATCAATTAGGTGTTTATGTTCTAAGTTTCCTCGTCATAGGTCCTTTTAGCTGACCTTTGATAATTAAAAGCGTAAATTGACCTTTGGAGGAAAACAAATATTAATGCAATACAACAAAATAGAATACAGAAATCATAAAATAAAATACGCCACTATGCTCTAGATGAAAAATAGAATACAATGGAGAAAACAGGGACAACATATTACTCCTAGTTTGATCTCAAGCGAAATCGTGCCCCATAATGGGCGATCGCGATAATGCCAAGCGAAGTTGTGCCCCATAGTAGACCGAGCACAATTTTGCATAAACTATGTGAAAAATGAAATATAAATGCAAAATCTTGATTACGTCATTCAAAAAATCTAAATGTGCATGCAAAAGAGTGAATTTACCTGGCAGAGAGTGCAAAAGAAAAACAAAAGGGTTTTAGATCTCCCGGATGGTCAATCTCTCCTTAGGGCTCAAACAATAATCCACCAAGAGCAATAAAGAATAATGCACCAGAAAATCAAACTTCAAAATTCAAAGTTGCTTGCGAGAGAAGAAAAAGAAATATGTAGACCGAATAAAACACTTTGCGAGAAATCAAATGTGAGCAATAAAATTATTTTATATTGATTATGTGAGCATGTGTTAACTTTTTTGTTATCGTGTGTGAAAAGTGAATTCAAACCCTCCTTATATAGCAGATTTGAAGGCGAAAAGAGCAAGAAAACCAAGGAGGGCTGACGTAAAATACAACAACCCAAAAATTAGGGTTTTAATGCATCAAACCCTAAAAATGCAAAATCGCACCCTGTTTGGGCCGATTGCGATATCGCAATGCAAAGTCATGCCTCGTCAAGGACCAGGCGCAATTTTGCACAAAGAGAGAAAATAGGCAAAATAGAGGGAGAAAGGCCTTTTCCTTGCCTTAGGCAAGTCTAAGGGGTCCCCTAGAGGGCTTAGGGAATATTTCCCACTGAAGTGGATCAATTTTCCATGTCTACACTTGTATGGTAGTAATCTTTTTAGGATCCAACTTGACTTCTTTTCCAAAAACAATATGGCCTAGGTATTCCACTTTTTGCATCATAAAAGAACATTTGGATCATTTGGCACATAATTGATTATTAGTGAGGAGTTACAATGTCTAGTCTAAATATTGTAAATGTTCCACCCATATATGTTTGCAAATCAGAATATCATCAAAAATACCAAAAAAAAAATTACATAGAAATGGTCAAAATATTGCATTCATGATACTCTATAAGGTGGATGGTATGTTGGTAAGACCAAATGCCATGACAATGAAATCATAATGGCCTTCATGAGTACAAAGTATTGTCTTTGGAATCTCTTATTCTTGTAATATAATCTAATGATAACCTGAATGAAGATCCAACTTTGAGAAGAAACAAGCACCATGGAGTTCATCCAGTAACTAATCAATGATGACAATGGGAATTTTTTCCTTAATGGTAATTTTATTTTCTCAAACATTCACACATAACCACCAAGACCCATCTTTCTTACAAACCAAAAGTACTAGGGAAGAATATGAAATGACACTTGGTGAAATGACCCATATTGCTAATAACTCTTGCACCATATTTTAAAGTTTAGTATTTTGTAGTGTTTCTACTGATCGTGAGCGAATCAAAGAAAGATTCAAACAAGAAGGGATCATAAAAATCCCCTCGCATTAAAAAGTTTTGCATAAATTATTCCAATGATTCATGCAGAGCTCTTCAATGTCAAGATAATTTTCATAATCATGGTAAATCAATGGAACAAGAACACGTTACAACATTGTACCTACTATCATCAAAAGATGTATATACACATACATGTTTCTCGACCCCAACTTACCCAAACAGAAGATCTAGTATACATTGTAATATTAAATTTTGAAATGTAAAGATGAAAATTAAATATAAGTACTCATTTACCCCATTTTTATAAATACATTTTGAATTTGACCCCTTACGCATAACCTTGGGCTAATATATTCCTATAGGTGAAGGCTTCTCCTATTTCTAGGGGATCTCCCTACATACTCGAGGTATGAAGGATCTCACAACCATATACGAGTGTTGTTTAAGACCTAGGTATTGGAGTTTGAGCACCCCTCTCTTCACTAAATACTTTATGGATAATCTAGCTTAGCCAAAGATGACATATCCACTATGATATTTTAAAACCCTTTGCATAAGGTTTCTAACCTAATCTACTAAAACAAAAAAAAAATGTGTTATTTTTGGAAATATACTTTAATAGAATGAACATAATGAAAAAATTATAGAATAGAAACATGGACAGAAGGACAAGAAAATTTGTTGTTTCTACAAAACATGGCCCTAAAAAGATATTTGATACCACTTGTTAAGAACCTTCAGATAAAAATAAACATAATCATAATAGCAATACAAGAATTAATGAAAATGCTTATTAACTAAATGACCATGAAAATGAAATAATAGAAGTGCTTAAGAAAATAATTGATTGGAAATACAAAAAACTTATGTTAATCAAGCGGAACATATATCACATGCCTCTTCGAGGGGGCAATCTCCTTGGAAGCAGAACTTTGATATGATTTGAGGAAAATATAAGATACATTCTACTCCAAACCCATGTCCTTATAAAGACTCTTATTTATCCTAACCCTAATGCTCAAGAGTCGAAGTACATGAAAGAGTGGACTCGAGCTACTAATTCCTACTTATAATAAAAATACATGTTACATCCAAATGAGCCCATGTACACTAGGTGCCCAATGTGCAAACATACACCGACACTAGACAAGTACATAACAATGGTTGTACTAGGATAGGGTCCTAACAATTTTTAACCTAGTCCATTGTCCTATAATAAAGTTGTAGCTTTCCCAACATTGCCCCTGATCATGCAATGTTTATTAGTTATTTTTTCAATCGTTTAGTCCTCAAACATGAATGAACTTATTTCATAGCATTATGGAACATATATTGAAAGAAAATACATATATGTTTTAATTATTCGACATGAGTGGGTCTAATGGTGGAGACATTGGACTTTTAAATAGAGGTCCAAGGTTAAAATCATGCAGGGTAGGATTGTATACCATATTTCAATAATCAAAGTATGCTTGGATAACCATATATTGGGTAAACAACATCCTCCATCATATACCCTATGACCTCGCAAATATTAAAAAATTACTTTACCTTTATTAAGATACAAATGCAATAAAAAAGACATTTAAACAAGGTGTCAATATTTTTTTTTGAATTGGTTATATGAGATTGAAACATCCCCTATACATAGTACATCATAACCTTGCTAATTGTACATATATCACTTGATTAGATTCAAATCTAAGCCTCCTCTTAAAAACAAAAGAATTTAACTATTATACTCATACTATTTAATATTAATAAAATTCTTAATTAAATAATAACTTTAAATATATCCCCAAATACTATATTTGAATTATAATATTATACCAATCAAATTCCTTTTTATAATTCTAACCCCAATTTTCTTTATGAAATTAAAGATAAGTATTTGAATTAGCAATGGAGAAAAGAAGGGAAAAAAATAAAAGTCCTCACCTGGGGCAATGCAGCCTAGAGTACCTATGAGTGGATTTGCTGAAGAGAGAGAATGCATAGAATTTCCCAACAATATATGGGCATCTCCTAAATCAGCTATATGTGCTGTCATACATTAGTCCACGAGCAATGTCTAAGGCTATTTGGAATACTCTCTGTAATTTCATTTTACAGACACCCCAATATCACTCTTGCTGGAATCGTGGTATAAATTCTTTTCAAGGCTTCCATTAGATAAATTCTCTTCAAGGCTTTCCATTAGACATGAACTCAAGAACCAAACCTTTGAAGTCAAGGTTAGAGCAGGAAGTTATGACTCTTATTATATTTCTGTGTCTGGCTTTACCCAGTACTTCACATTCCATATCAAAACTTTTCAGAGTTTCTTCATTCTGCAAATTGAGAACCTTGACAGCCACCAATGTTCCATTATCCAAAACTCCTTTGTATACAGAGCCAAATCTACCAGCCCCTAGTAAGTTACCCTTCCCAAAAGCATTAGTTGCATTATCAAGCTCCTTACATGATATCCTGGGATGTGCAGGCTTTAGTGACGGTTCCACATTCTGATACGGGAAAAAGCACTTGTATAAAAACCAAATATATAAGCAATATACCATTATACCAAACATGGCAGCACCACACCCAGGTGTTGTAGGTGAGTTGGAGAGGAGAGGACAATCCTCCAAGGAGGTTCCAGGTTCGAATCTCCACCCTACCAAAAAGCTGAATTGGGTACCCAAAATCCAATTGATAATGTTGGTGCGGGCAGGGCTGGGTGCGCCGACGGTGTAGACCCCCTGTTTGTGGTCTCTTAGACTAAGGCGGCCTCGGAAGGGATTTTTCGCTTAAAAAAAAAAAAATGACAGCAGCTATGTATATAAAATATACCCCAGATTTTCCCGTATTTGGACATGGAGGTAATAACTGTATCCATCCTCCACAGAGTCGAGGGTTTTCCTGGAATGATGCAGCAGTAAGGGTTGCAAACAACCCTGCTTTAGGAATCTCTTCTGTCAATGAATTGAAAGAACAATTTAGAAAGCTCAGGACCTTTAGCTCTCCCATAGAATTTGGTATCACACCAAATAATTTGTTGTAGGAGAGATCCATGGATTGGAGATTTTGCAGCTTGTGAACTGAATCCGGAATTTGGCCTGCAAATGCATTGTGAGAGAGATTGAGATATTCCAATGCAATACAATTTGCAAGAGCTTCTGGAATGGCACCGCACAACTGATTTACACATAGATCTATTCCCTGAGTGCTAACCATGTTACAGATCTCACTCGGCAAGCTGCCTTGCAGGGAATTCCAAGACAAATTAAAGTAAAATTGTATATTTTCCAGACCCGAAACTTTTCGGGGTATTCTTCCTGTAAGATTGTTACAGGAAAGGTCAAGTAGTTCCATTGTTAGAAGGTTTTCAACACTAGAAGGTATGCTTCCAGAGAATTGGTTATGATCAAGGTGACGACGTCTTAGCTGTGGAAGACTGCCAACCGAGTTAGGATATGCTTCCTTGTAATTTGTTTTGGTCTAGATACAATCTCTCTAATTTCGTAAACCTTCCTAGTTCAGGTGGAATGAAGCCGGTGAATACATTACTAGTAAAGTTTATCAAGGTCAAGCTGGTCAGATTTCCAATCTGTGGAGGTATGTTCTCCCCCATATGATTATCTGCCAAGGACAAGATAGAGAGAGATGGAGACGGCAAGCCAATGGGAGGAGGCAACACCCCATAGAGATTGTTATAAAGAGGTTAGACAACTACGACTATGAAGACGCTCTTGATTAACACAACCAAATCTTTGGTGACGACAGGTGTCAAACTTAACCGAAGGACAATCAAAATAGCATCAGGGAAAAAATGAAAGTGCCAAATGAAACATTAAGGAGCTGATGGTGGAGTGAGAAACGAGAGAGAAGGAAAGAGGAGAGGAAAATAAGAAGAACGAAGAAAGACAGGAAAGAGGAAGGAGGGAAGGAACACATCGGTCCATGGTACGTAGCCGTTTGAAGCGATATGCAAAGAATGAGAAAAAAAAATGAGGAAAATAATAAAAAAGAACATAGATACGGGTGGTAAGTGGTTGATCGAAAAAATTGTAAAATGTCTGACATGAGTGTCTTGTTTGATTTTTTTTATTTATTTTTATTTGAATTTTCATGTATTGTTGATATGTTCACGATTTTCTCTTGTTAAGATGTTGGAGAATGGTTGGATAAAATGAAGGACAATAGAGAAAAAATCCTATATATATATTTTGATATTTTTTTATTTTAAAATTAAATGTGATCGTGTAGAATAAGTTAGGTATTGAATGCACACAAATGAAGAATATTGATGGGCTCAGACTCTTCAATTCCTTTGAGAGTAGCAAGTTTATAGGTCCCTAAGTCGAATGCTTGGGTGACAATGAACGGACTAAGTTGTTGGTAGCAAACTTATCACAAAGATGAGGTGGAAGATTTGAGTTTTGTTGGTTCTCTTTAAGCACAAGGTCATTAATTTGGAATTTTCGTGGATGAATTTTGTGATCATAGGCTAGTTTGATTCAATCTTGGCCTAGCGAACTTCACAAACTATGCCATCATTTTCAAGAAAGAAAACTATTCTCAAAGTGGTTCACTAAGGGTTTTGAAGTGAGAAGAAATTTTGTTGGGCTTATCATAAGCATGTTGTAAATTCTACCAAACAATTTCATGTCTTTCAATCCAAGGCCAAGGCACTTCTCACTGAGTCATAGGTGTATTTGCAACCACAACATGAATTTCCATGAGTGTATAATTACAATATACATGGAACATTAAATATTGTGTATCATTTATTATTTTTTATACATTTATTAGATTTAAGTGTGTTATAAGGATTATGTGAGAAAATACTTTATGCTATAAAAAGTCATTTATGAGCAAGCGTGATGATTACCAATGGATTGAAAATAACTCTTCTAAATTAATATGACCATGCTCACCCAAATTTAGGAAGAAATTAGACCTAGTTTAGCAAGAGGGTACATTGTCCTACTAAGTCCATGATAAGTCAATATGATCTAGTATAAGGTTTTTAAATCAATAAATGAGTGTCACTAGTTAACCCTAGCTAAATTGGTGAAGTATTGTTCCTTAACATATTTAGTTGGGTGGGACTCCATCTTAGAAAGAGAAGAAATTAGCTTACTAAATCCTTACTGTGGTTTCTTCTTTGATGGATTTATGCTAAATAAAAAATTAGTGAAAGTTATTATCCTCAAAATTGGTATGAGAAGTACCTAAGAGTCATATTACATCATATTAATCAAATTCCCATAGCTACCTTTATGGATTTCCTAAGAAAAATGTTGGTGTTTGTGGAGATAAGTAGAGATAGGAAGGGACCTCTATGATAGGGAATGATATGATTATGTTGATGTACCTATAAATACATCATTGGGTTTCCCATCAAGATTTTTGGTGTATATGAAGGTGAGTAGAGGTGGAAGGATATCCCTACAATGGAGTTGTTATTCCATATAATCATATAGATGCT